>JAMKCH010023439.1:0-45070 GCA_023653785.1 Ophioderma brevispina
ATGTTGGGAAATATAATTGTACGCAGTACCTGGACATGCAGTGAGATAAACAAATCACCTCAACTTTGTTTCAAAATATATTTACCAATATTCTTTTTAAAAAAAAAAAAAAATCGGCATTCTTTCTCCCTTTGCTGTATAGTATGAAAGTGTACACAGTAATTTGAACCTTTAATGACATTCGGTATAAAATTGATCTTTTAGCGTATATTTGTTTTAGCTTTATTTTTACCCACTTGAGAGATTTTTTCTTTTTAAAATCCCCGCAAACAAAAAATGAAAAAGTGGGGTCAAAGATAAGGTGCAATATAAAAAAATTTAAGAAAAAAATCCATCATTTTACGTAATAGCAGCATTTTTCCTAAAAAAAAAATACATTCTCGCATTTGCATTTTTTTCTTCTGATACAAACTTGCCTCTTTTTTGGCCTAAACAGTGAGCAATGAAAGATAGGGCCTATTTTTGGGTGGTTTGGTGTTTGGTTGTGTTTGTGTTAGTGTGTGGAACGGGAACGTTCCATGTGTTGTGTATGGGTGGTAATTCTAATGTAAATGTATTAGTTTCATCGATGTCTGGGTATAAATGCGTCCTAATTAACTAACGGACAGAAGATGAAATTCACGTCTATTAATTTCGAACTCCGGTTTTTTTATAGTCATTAACGATTTTGGATATGACAACAAGCCATAATAGAACACTAACAAATCTAAGTTAACAAAAGCATCATAATTTTAAACGCCGATATTTCAACCCGTTCTCAGTAGAGCTAAAAACTGAATTTTCTTAGCCCCATTTTAATATCGGTCGAAACAACCAAAATGGGGTACTTCGCTCATACCTAGTTCCAAGCCAACTACCATTTAGCCTTAATTACAAGACTATGCAAAAAAAATAATAATTAAAAAAAATGCAAGTGACATACTGCAATATCACTATGGCAAAGAATTAATCTGTTAACAATTTAACAAGCGAAAGGATAAGCAGCGATTAACGCAAGGGCCTTAAAAAGTGGTAATGTATTACTTGTAAATATTTGTGTACACTCACTTTTAACTGATTTTAAATTTGTATACACCACCCAAATAGTTTTTAATTAAACAAAGATACCCAAATACATGATTTGTTTGGATTTTTCGGAATTGGCTGCTTATCCCTTTGGTTTCAAAATTTTAGAATTTACTGATATTTTTATTACAAAAACACTTGGAGAAAGAGACACCAGCACAACTATCATAAAATTAGTACAATACACCAAATTTTACCTACGGAAAGAGTAACAGAATATAACAAGCATAAGCTTTGTTCCTTTGGTACAAAAGTTAGAATTTCACTGGTAATTTTATTAATTACAAAACGACTGGTAAAAAGAGGCCCTAACAACTAATTGTTGCCGAATTGGTTTGTTGCCCAATTGGTGTTGGCCCGAATTGCGTTTGCCGAATTGGCTTTTTGCCGAATTGGTGTTGCACGAAATGGTTTGTTGCCGAATTGAGCTGTCACCTTCTTTGGACTCAAATCCCTCAAAGACCATGGGAAAAAAGAACATATGTCTAATCTTTGATACTTATGTTACCATGTTCTGATAACTAGATGTTATGGAAATAAAAGCGCATTTTTTGTAATGACCCTCCGTTTGTCAAAATAAGCCTCATAAATAACATTTTTGTATACTCAAGCAAGGCATTGACACTGCCCGGTCACAAATTTTATTGAACTAATCTGGCAACATACATTTGTCCATACCGCTGGCCATTTTTTTTTTTGCACACAGACAAATGAACTGACCCCGCATTTTTAAGTTACATATTATCTTTCAATGAAAACAATTTACAACATGTAAATATAAATTTTCCAACTCAAAATTTTCTTGGTTAACCCTAGCTATAGCTTCCAGTCGCTTGGAAGCAGACGCTTGCCATTGTCCCAAAAGCCCTGAATTTTAAGTGTTCTTCATGGTATTTTGGGTATATCGGCTATCGCTATAATCATATTCATTATTGGGACATGAACGACGGAACGAATTTAGTATTCCGCCACAGGCTACGATTCGGCAACCGTTACGGAATAAACCGCATGTTAAGGTGCCGAATTTTAGTTGTTCAGAATACTAATATCCCCGAACGACCAAAACCAGCCCGGGCGTATGTGCGGATCCTTACCTTGGAAGCATATGTTCCAATGCCCTTGACAACGCCAATATAGCGCGTTAAAATGCAGGCTCAGTCGGGCTAGTCGTGCGTAAGTTGAATGCATGAACACTTTTCTTCTATCAAAGCTCTCTGTGAGTATTCCGTTGGCCCCAGAATTAAAGAATACGATTATCGTTGTTATAAATACGACGCCCGCCCATTTACGGCATGATAAAATCATAAAAAACGTACAATATTACCATCATATTCTGCATAACTAATGTAATACATATTATGATGCGTGTTCCGCTAGGCTTTGGGACCCCCGCCCCTGATTTACTGGAAAGGAGCCGTAATTTTTCTCATTTTCGTCCTGAAATTTGAGCCTTCAACTCCATTCATTTCCCTCGTTTAGCTTTGTTTTTGGCCGGACTCGCAAGATTGAACATTCCAATGGTCTTGACCACAAAAACACAAACTTTAGCTGCAATTTTCTTACCTTATTTATATTTCCGGCGGTCAAATGTGCACACTATCACCAGATAATTATGGAAATCTAAATTCTGTCGTGTATTCCATTGAATAAGAATGATTTACGTTGATTTTAGAGTAATTTCCGAGACCATGTCCGTTTTTCTGTGTGCAAGTCAACTATTGCCATCTTTGTACTGCGAACGCGCAGAGTTGTGGGTAAACAACAACTTAACAAAAATGGTGTCATGGGGTTTAATATGATCTATTAACTTGGTTTAAAAGGTCAAATATGACGTCAAATGTTTGTATTGTGGTTGCGACTTTTTCAAGTATCGAAATCGGTCAAGGAGTCGGAAATTTGTAATTTTCCCAACTGAAAGCTGAAAATCTAAATTTTTGCACTTTACATCAACTCTAACAGGGCAAGGCATTAGGGGACTCTTTAAAACATACAATAATTGATTTGGGGGAGTTTTTTCACCCTAGAAAGTGTCACTTCGAAGCTGAAATCATTTTCGCATTGTGTCGCAGAGCATGAAAACAAAAATTGGTGTCCGGTCAGTGGCGGTGCAAAATGGCCGACCGCATGTATGAAGCACGTGCGTTACGACCACTTGGTTACTAATGGTGATCTTTATGTTGCCAGTTGGTCGCGCAAGGCACCGTAACGTGTTGCGACGTGATCGTAGTGATGACCAGAAAACAAACCAGCATGCCAAGGTTTGAAGGACAATATCTCGAGAAAGGAAGGTGATATTGAAAAGATTTTTTCACTACTGGCTTCTCTGATTCTGAATTTTTTATATATTCATCACTTTAATACATTAAATAATTTTTTAAATTTTGGGTAACATAGCTACCTAGTTCTGCTAAGCATAACTCCACATTATGTCTTTAACATGTTGTCATTAACAGATGTGAAGTTATGCAAAACCACATGGAATACCTTTCCCCTGTTACGGTACCAGCATGAGCAGGCCATTTCAAAGAGCCAACTTTGCAGACTGCAGACGAACAAATATCAAAAGCAATTCAGAATCGAATTGATATATGTTCCTTAGATAATAATTACCTTTTGAAATAGTTAATCCTCAAAAAGTTGTCTAAAAAAAGTAGAAATCAGTCATTTTCCGGAGAAACAACCTTTCTCATGCAGAAGTGATTGTAGTCGCAATTTTCTTCAAATTTTTTAATTTCTAATTGTTTAAAGTTTTTTTCACATATGTCATCGCATTATATAGGATCTCAAGTTGTGTTTGATAGTGAAAACAGGGATATATCGTACATTTAGAGGGATTTTGAGATCGACAAAGTTGAGGTAGGTAACAGGGGAAAGGTATTCCATGTATTTTTTGAGATCTACACAGTGAGGTAGGTACAAGGGGAAAGGTATTCCCAGGTTTTTTTTTGCATACACTTCACATCCGTTATGACAACCTGTTTTAAGACATAATGTGGAGTTATGCTTACAGAACTATTCCTTTCCAAATATTTAAACAAAAAAAAGGCCATTTTAATGGTTAACCATCAATATTAGCACAGTATTGCATACGGTCTTTGCAATATGCATTATATGGCTTTTGGCCTGTTTCACACAGTAATTGCCAACTTTACTTTTGAATTTTCACCTTAAAACCTATGATTTTTTACATGAAGGTGATACAGGAGTCACTTTTGTGTTTTTATTAGATCTCTACTAGACCTACCTCCCTACCTAAACCAACTAATTGGTGCTTGTTAGTCAGGAGAACGGCCCACACAAAATGGTAAAATTTGACTGAGAGGGCGTCAACCAAAATGCATGCCCTTTTGTTTTCATCTGCCATATTAGCTATGTTGAACCTGTCATTTGTACTTTTGAGTTCTTTTAGGTACTAGTGACACTCTATTACCATGTGAAATAGAGGTGTAGCAGGGCTCAAAAACTTACATCATGTGGCCAATCAAAATTGAGTGTTGGACCTGACATTTCTCTGTTCACATTGAATAACCATTTTATTCATTACCTGAGCTCCTGTGGTGGATAGCTGATGGCATTTTAATTGTATTATTTATCAAAGACAATCCCTCATGATAATGCCCCACACAAAATTATAATAACTTGTCCCTTGAATTAATTCAGATCTGTTTATTTGAAATCTTGTCCGCACTTTGCCCCGTTCACAATTTTTTCACGTCCAACACTTTTTGCAGAAGCCATGGTTGTCTTTATGAAGTTAGTTCTATGTTTGTGTCACTTACTCTCCGAGTGCACTTTCCAACTGTACTAGTAAATTGTACTCAAAGTTTTGACAACCACTGTCAATGACTTGCCTTCCATCAACATGAAAGTTTCCGTTCACACCATCCAACGTCACACATTTGGTCATGCACGTCCAACACACTCGAGTTCCAATATCTCCAAAAATGAGGAGGTCTGGCAACTTTAAATTTATAGTAAATGTTTTTCTTCTAGTTGTTCATGGGTTTGTGAACTACCACTTGACCAACTTGCTTTGAGGGGTGATCATTTTATAAATTTGCAAAATCTTGCTCATTTGGCCCCATTGCCTAAGTGGGGAGCTTTTTCCGACGCCGTGGAATGGGCTACAGCCTTTCCCCTTTTCCCTTTGTCCCGTCCAACGCAAGCTTCAATCAAGTGACCATGCAAATCTAACAGCTTTGAAATATTGAAGGGCCATTAGTATGAAACAAGGCAATTTCCTAGGGCAATTAGTAAGGTTTCTTTTGTTATAGAAGCTTAAAATTCAAATCAGTTTGTTTTTTATGTTTTTAATAAATGTCAACAAGATAAGTTTTCGTCAAAAAATTCCGTTCACATGTCACTTCAACACTTGGACATAAAGCTAATTATCTGCTAACTCAGTGGGTGGAGATTTGCTTGCAATTTGGTACAAATGTTCTCCAGCCTACAACTAATCAATTCATGAAAAAAATCACTCGGTCTGTTTTCTTCTTTATTTTAATAATTAACAAAAAACATAATTTTTGCATTTATAGTCTTTTTTATAGTTTTTTAAAGAAAAGCAAAAAATGTTCAAGAAATGGTCCCAAATGCAAGCATCAATGTTCATATTTCATCTGGTATTGCCTGAAGGTTCATACTTTAACATTTATGATTAGACAAGTCTAATTTCTTTTGGCACTTATCTAAATTTCCATTAAAAACTATTTGCATTTTTCCCAAAAATGCTCAATGGTCAAACTCTCTGATTAAAAAAACGTAATAAAGGAGAAAAAATTCAGGTGTGCTTTCTATTTTTCCTTAAAATTTATAGTCTTCCAACACATTAGAAAACACACATAACAAACCTTGACACTAAGTTTGAAAAAATGACCCCCATGTTGACAAAAAGTTGGCATTACTGTGAAACGGGCCTCTATAAACCCTCAAAACCGCAGTTTGTTTCCGCCACGGTACTCGATCGAGAAACTCTATCCCATCAACTGCGACTGCACTTGCAAAGATTAACACTTTATGGCCAAATGGGTCACATGGCCCATTCCAGTCAACAATTCGAGATGTGCACCGCCGCACGTCATGGATTTTTTTTTCGCTTTAAGTGTGGTGGTAAACATTAATGAGATATGGTCATTGTTCACAATCAGTGGTGTACTTTTGTACCTTGGTGTCCAAAATTTAAAAGTACTTTTTATTTTGTTATTTTGGAAATAATTGTGGCATATTGGGTGTCAATTTGTAGCAAAAATAATTTTTTGTGAAAAGCCATTTTTTCCAAAATTGTAACATATTTTCAGCCAAAAGAGATACTATTGTATTCAAAAGTATATGGTTAGTTCAACATTTTCACTGCTTTTTTGACTAGTCCTTGGTTGATTCATACATATTGGAAGGGAAGAGCAATTTTTGACAGAAAATCTCATATCAATCACAATTTTTATTTTTAAATATGTTTTCATGACCAATCCCATAATGCTCCTGTACTAAATCTCTTCATGATGGTTACTTCCTGCCACAAATTGCAGAAAAATCAAAATTCCCTTAATTCTTAACAAGTTGAATTTTAACACTTGCAGTCGTGTTCTGTGAAGTGACAGTGTAACATTGTTAAAATATTTCGGAAGTGACAAAGATTTTACCATGGCTTTTGTTGATAATAATTGAAGAAAATGACTCTAATTAATTTTTGCATTGCGAACAACATATTCTCATTCCATTATAAGGAGATAAAAAACAGACTTGCAAGGTGTCACAACAAACAAAAATGCTAAGGTGAAATATACCGTATAATTACGTATTATCTATGGTGCAGCAAGGAAACTAACATTTGGTTGTAAAAAATTTACATCCATGTGAGACTCTTTTTGCAAGTTCTTTCTTCAAATGGTACTTCATGAACAAATGCACTTTTTAAGAAATATTTTCATGTAAAAAATTCTTATTAACTTTGCAAATACACTATCGTTCGGAGGTGACAAAGATGTACAATTGTTTTTCATGACCTGTGTTTATTAATAACACAGAAGCTGGTTATAATTTTGGCATTTTAAACACTTATCATTTAGTTACAGCTAGGAAGAATTCCATTAGTTGACCAATCAAAGCATGCAGGACACTTGTATGACAAGAGGTTGCAGGCCAACAGTTTACTTGAACAAGCTGTAATTAAAAACAATAAGAAAAATCACTTGGTGTGCTCACGATTATCGTGCATTGTTTACCTAAAAACATAACATTGGCAAAAAAACATAAGTTTGTGTGGAACGCTATTTACATGGCCATGATTTGTGAAAAAAATATCATTTTGGAGGCTACATTGTGTTAACCCAAATGAAAGGTTTTATTCTCATCTGCAAGAACCATTAAAACTTTGAATTGTCAGATTTTACTTTTTTTTTCCCATGTCACATCAAGCTCATTTCATTAATGGTTTTTCAATTTCTTGATTTCCAGTTTGTTGGAGTCTTTTATGTTTAAATCATAGCCATGATTACCACTTCATAGCAAGTTTTGTTCTTAAAAGATGTGATGTGTTCCTAACAGGTGTTACCAAAATAAAATCAAAACCAAATATGCTGCAGTGGTCATTCCATGAAAAAACTGGGAGTTCACCATCCTTTGATTTTGCTTTTCATCTTTTGTTGGGCCATGCATCTAGCCTTCTGATTTCCAAGGTCACAAGATCACCAACAAAATCATGTTCATTCTTATAGCAGAAGCAGCCTGTCGAAGATTATGCTCTGAGCAAAATTCAGTCATTTTGGTTGACATTCAAAACAATGCCATTCTTTGAGGACTCTGCTGACATTCTAAACATTCCAGTGCATTAACCCTGCTTCATGTTGATACGTGGCCACTCCCATTGATCAAGTGATTATGTTACCTGTTACTAAAGCTTCAATGGTGATCCCCTTTAGTTCTCTAGGGATCACTAAGCATGAATTATTTCTGCTGAAGAGTTTTAAATGCTCCTAATTGTATACCGGATAAAAAATGATGCCCCTTTCAGAAGGGTTGGGAACCCTTAAAGTTATCAATAAAATTAACCTCCTCCACTTTCTTTTTTTATTTTTTGTGTTGATTGTTACTTTTGATTAGATTCTATAGTAGATTCCAGTTTATGGTAGAGTTATGAGCGGAGTTTGGATGTTCGTCATTACTCAAAATAGGGGACAGAATATCCAGAAAATCTTCGATTTCTTCATATCCTCGCAATACAAAAGATATCGGGTTGAAAGAAACTGGCCAACTACAATAAAGTTAACGTTGTTCGCGTCCAGTCACATACTGTATTGTGCAGTGTCTTAAACATGTTAGTACCATAGGTCTATAAAATATAGATTCCTTTTCTTTTTGATACAGTGCCTGTTACGCAAACAACTAATGGACGATTGCTTGTAATTGAAATTAATTGAGGCAATTTACAATACAAAATTGTGTTTTGACCAAATGCTTTGGTATTTTAACTATGTGTGCATATTTTTTCCCCCAGAAATTGGTTTTAAAATTGCCCTACCACAACAGATCATAAATTATTTTAGAATCCTTCATCACCTGTGTGTTACAAATGCAGAACTTTTATCATCACGATTCATACACAGCTTTCACAACCTGCTTTTCACTAACTATTCCTGGATTTAGTTTGCACTTTCGATGAACTTTTCTAGCCTAGGGTTTATGCTTTGACTATTGATTGGGACTGTGAAAGTTGGTGTGAATGGCCCAACTGCTCGGGTTTGCTATCATGGCTATAGCGTACATCATACCACCAATACACAGACTAGTTTTTTTACTCTTCTCCTCATTTATTACCTCCACCTACAGAAAAGTAATGGCATTCCACTATCAACTGAATCTGGTATAAGTCTTTTGCGACTGATAACGCATTTTCTTACAAATCAAAATTGTTGGTATGCTCACTTTGCACTAGCTTGGTCAACAGACCTATGCAGTACAAAAGTCATTTCTTGATTTCCCTGCAGAGACAATTCACTTAAAAATAGTAAAGTTTTTCATTTTGTGGTAACCTGAAATTAATAATCTAACCCCTTTAATATGAAGCAAGCAACAAAACAAATTACAAATACTTTAGTAATCCAATTAATATACTTTTACGTATCAATTAAACTCATGCAAGAAACTAGAGTCCTCTGGTACATGCTATGCTCCGTCCTGGGTTCAAGTTTGGGTAATTTTAGTGACTTTTTTTTTCACATGGGTCACATTTTTTTGGCCTGTTCATACCATGTATGACAGCCGTAAGTTCATAAAGGGTAGATTCTCAGAGTCAAATTGGAGTCAATCTCAACAGTAAGGGTCAAAACATTAAAGCAGCATAATAATATCACAAACTTAAAGTCTAGGGGCATTTACCAATTTCTATAATGGGGTCCCGTGAAATGACTGCCAGCATGCAGGAAATCATTTGAGTATTTTAAGACCTACAGCAGCAGTGGTCCCTGCCAGTGTGCCCCTGAAAATGGTGAAAATTTAAATATTTCATTCACAGTACAAGAGAAATTTTAAAGGAAAATGTCAAAGTTATTCCTGTTTTCTCAGTTTAACATGGTTTTACATAGCCCTGTGCTGATTAGTTTGCTATAAATTTACATTTTGTTAAATTATCTTTGTTTTATTGTCAAATGCAAATGAAAATGAGACGAATGGAATTACTGGATTTCTGTTGTGATCTCAGCTTAGAATTGAAATCCCCAAGCCAAGTCATGGCAAAACTCACGATGTATGGTGAACTCTTTGTTTTGGCATGGACTGACCCTGAAGAGTAGTGCTAATTAATTATAACAAAATTTTTTGTTTTTTTTTAATATGGCCGCCAATGGTTTCTATTTTGAATAATTAATGGCACACAAGCTTAAGGCTTGCAATCTGTTGTTACACGCCTGTTAACAAAAAAATGTCACCGTCCGAAACAACAATGATTAGCTTGGGTTATTTCTCTAAAACATGCACAACATGTTTGTTTGTCAAAGCTTATACCATTTTTATTATCTTAAGAGATTTAAGTATCAATAATTTAGTTAAACAACACATTCATGCACATTCTGTCACAAAGAACATGTTATGTGTCTGGCATGTCTCTTCAAATGGCACAAAAAGTAACAAATAACACGAATACACTGGTCATTAGACAAATTATCCAATCTTTATATTTAAATCATTTTTATCATTTGAATATGTTTCTTTCCAAGGTAAAACAATCACCATCCCAAACACAGTAAGGCCTCTAAGCTCCAAAAATGAGCATTTTACATTGTTACCAAAATTATGTCATCTCCGAGACAAAAAAAATAATCAGTCTCAAGGAAATTTAATTAAAGTTTGACTTGGTGCATCACCCTTGGTGAGTGTCATCCTATCATTGGAGCATCACTACTATCACTACAGCATAGATTTCAGCAGCAAGAGATTTCTATTAAGCCAAGTAAAGCTGAGATGTTTAACTTAACTGTGTTTGGTTTTCGGAAGTGACAAATGTGTTCGGAGGTGACAGGTGCTAACGGAAGGTATGCAGTGTGTATAATTTGAAATATGTTTGGTTGTATTTTTATACCTTTTATTTGCAAGAAGATTTAAGGCATTTCAACATTAAGAAGGTTCAAAACATGGCCCTTGTATCTGCTTAAAAAAATAAACACTATCAGTTCATTGTTGCGGAAGTACGAAAATGTTAACGTAAAAGTTTACATTGGAATTTGAATGGCACAATAAATCTTAAAGAGGCGAAGGATCAAACTTCTGTTTGCACTAAATGCAAGTCTACTGTAGTTGTTGCAATACACCAAAAAACAGAGAGGATTCTTATTAAAATAATAAGGATTACAGTTTGTTTATAAATAAGCATCATTTGTTAACGGAAATTGTCACCCTCCGAAACGCTGAATTGCAACGACCGGTCTCCGGAAATGAAACAAGAAAATGTGGAACCAAAATAGCATTATAGGTTGAACACTTGTCTATATAATCAATCAAACAAAAGCTGTGAATTCAATGCAGGGAAAAAGTACAAGCTTTGAGAAAAAGATGAATTTGGTGGGGGTATCAACCACAAGTGCCAATTTTGACCACATTCATGGCCACCAAATCAAAAGAACAATTAAGGGGGTTTGTTAAGCTTAGCTGAGCTAAGCCCCAATATAGTCAGGTAGAACCTTCATGTGACCGTACGGTTGAGTATATATATGCATTTTTTTGCTGAAAATTAAGATTAGGGTGTTGTAGAATAAGAAATCCTTGCCGTGTGGCCACTGGGCTCCTTGGGCATTTTGAGAAATCCAAGATGGCGGTCGCCAATTAATTAATAATTATATATTAACCCTGTATATCAAACTTGGAGTTACTATATACTATATGATCCAATGACAAGTGTATGGCACTTGTAACATTAAGTCATACTTCAAATTCAAAATGGAAGCCAAATCCAATATTTTAAAATTCCCTATTAAGCAAATTACCGCGAAAAAACAGACTTGAACTACTTATGGTTTTGTCATTAGACACAATAAATAGTATTTCTGATCTTTTATTAAATTGTAAACAATGGCTTCAAATCAATATGGCAGCCAAAAACTTGAACATCTTCAAAATACTGACACAAATCTTAAGTATTACAGCCGTCATATCGAAATCAATGTGCCATGACATTAGAAATGTACCTTTGATTCCTTACCAATGTAAAAACATTTCAATTTGTTTTAAATGCGCCAAAATCGAAATAACACCAATATGGTGGCCAAGTTTTCAAAAAAAAAATCACATAGGAAGTACATTTTTTCACGTATTTGCCTCAACTTTATTCTTTTGACACATTTTTATTCATCGGGTTTACCTGGAATCACGGGTATTTTGATCATAGGTACATTTCGAATTGTTTTTATTGACACAATAATTGTATAGTTTTGAAGGTAATATTTAGAAATTTTGTAAAGTTTTTTTTTTGAAGATATTCACGTTTTTGGCTGCCATATTGATTGACGCATGTTACCCCCCCCCTTTCAAAGTTCATAGATTCATTTCTTGTGTCTAACCACATAATCTAAGTACCTTCATGTTTATTTATATCGCATGTATTTTGCTGTTATAGGGGCATAATTTAAATTGATTAGATTTGGCTTCCATTTTGAATTTGAAGTCTGACTTAATGTTACAAGTGTATGGCACTTGTTCATTGGATCCTCTAGTATAGCTATTAACCCCATAGTTTGATATATAGGGTTGAAATATATAATTATCAATATATGGCACGCCACTTGGATTTCTCAAAATCCCAAGGATGCCCAGGTGGGCACCCGGCAGATTCTTATCTACACACCTAATCTTATCAATTTTTCCAGCAAAAACATTGTGTATAATACTCAACTTTACGGTCAGGGCCTAATTTGGACGCATCTCCACCCGACTATATAGGGAGTTCCAACAAGCAAAATGATCTTGAAATTCCTTCATTGAATTAGTGAGATACATATAATGAAGTGTCAAAACTGAAAGGTACAACACTGTTTGTGAAAATGGCCATATGAAAATCCCTGAAATTATTTTGAGCGTCATAAGTCCTTTCCTTTTCCGCTAGAGCAATGGAAATTTGGGGGGGGGGCACCCTCAAAGTGCCACGGTGTGAAAGACTATTTGAGAGGGTCACCGATAAGGGTGTGTTCGGGAAAATAAGCTCCCGGTTACCCGAAGTATTTGTTCCGAGCGAGTTCCCGGGTACCCTATATTTGGCGTACCTAAAAAATGATCCTAGCATGTGCAGAAGGAAAAACATAAACAAAAACATGAAACCTTATCAATAGACCAAAGCTACGGCATGCCATATCATAAACTATACCAGCCGGCTGTCGGCTTGCATTTTTAAACCTGTTTTTTGTTGTTAAAATACCATAAACTGATCCTAAAAATGCAATTCCAACATGATTTCAAATGTAATATTGTTTGCTATTATAAACTAACTTCCAACAAAAATAAGATTTCTTTTGGCCAATGTATGGAAAATGAGCCTTTTTCACAGCGACACGCTGACGCGTTCCGGGACGAGTTTCCCTGGTCCACGGCGCATCCATATAATGAATGATTCATTTGATCCTCCCCGTTGTCAGTGGGAGCACCTGTATACGCACCTCCCAGGTTTTTAACTCATGGTGATAAAAGTATGGCAAAAATAAATACTACAGGACATTGTTTTTTTATTATTCAAGTAATTCTTAAAAGAAAATCAAGACACAGTCATGGAGCAGCTTTCGGTTTCTGTATTTTAAAGGATTAATAGTTATTTAATTTTTAAAGACCACCGAAACCACAAAGCCGGCCGGCAAAGCGCGTCCTCCCTAATTACGATAATGGTGAATCTTAGCTCCCGATCCACGCCCCAGGCCTGTGGAAACGTTCGGAAGACCCTTCCGGCCATGAGCACATACAAGCCGGCCGCTAGCTATAGATGGCGTTTTAAAACAGAGAGAAATCCATTTTCATCATATCAAACGATCCACGAAGAAAACTATTTGGGTGCCAATTTTTGTTTCTTTATGTAATAATATTTTACCAGTTTATTAGTAGTGGGCCAAAAACTTAAAAGTACATATTTAATCGAAAATAATTGCATGCAAACATTCCCGGCTTGTCAAGTTCCTTGTTTGAGCGAGCTTGGGCTGCAGCGCCCCAGTGCAGCGTTCACCGCACATGGGGAAAAACACGTGGGGAAAAGTTTTTGACAGCCATGACGTTCATCTAAATTGGCGATGGTGCGGTGCGTTCAATCGGACTCTTCAATTTATCACACGTGCAATATCCCGAATTTGACGGATTACAAGTAAATGTGACCCCGGTCTCTCTATTTCATCACTTACGAAGTATTATATGATGTATCAGGCATATCAGCGGCCAGCGCCCACGGAGGTGACGAAGAAGAGACTAGAATATGATACCGCCTGTACATCAGTGGTATAACTACACTAGGGTTGTTATTTTTGGATGGGTTAATAATTTAACACCATCATGACCATGCAAGGATTGGCATTTTTTGGGCAAATCTTTTAAGTGAAAATGATCGCAAATATCAGCAGTTGGTTACTTCTTGAAGCTTATTTTTTTTTTTTTTTTTTTTTTTTTAAGCTTTTTGTAAAAAAATAATACAATTTCGGTATCGAGCAGGTGAATTTTTTTCCTGGGACCCGAAATGTTCGGGCGGGGCCCCGATTTCCTCCCGGGACTCGGTCACAGCCTTAGTCACCGTTAGTTATGGAGCCCTCCACAACTATGAAAATCACTATCTGGACTATGGTATATTTGCTGTAGATCAATCTTCTGGCATCCAGGAAGTTCATATCTTTTTACTTTTAGAGTTTAATGAGGCCTAAATATTCGCCTTTGTTCATTCGGGCATTCGGGGCGTCTCTGGGGTCATAACTCCAAAATAAGAACATTTTTTACTGTCCATCTTTTGGTCACTCAGAGTTACATAGTAGAACTTTAAACCAAACAATATAAAACACATTAGAAAAGTACTAAGTGAGGTACAGCCCCTTGAAAAAATTGGCAACTTGTACTTTTTTGACACATTTTGGACACCCCTGTGAAAACCCATGTTGACATTCGACACCACCCCTCTACTTCAGATATCTTGAAGATATAATCATACACAATTTTCCTTGAAAGAACAGCTTGGTGTCTTATGTTTTTTACCCATCAAATCCACACTTAAAGTTACCACACAAAAGGTATATGTGACCCAAGGGTCATTGTACATGCACAGTGTTAACACCATATACATTCTATGGGGATATCACCAAAAGTTTCTTGTGCTGAAAACATGAAGACATCAAATCCCAAGCTGGTTTTCAAGAATAGTTCTTTGATATGTCTCTTCAACATATCTGAAGTAGATGGGTTATGTCTTATGTCCACATTGATTTTCAGGGGGGGGCCATAATATTCAAAATGCAAAATTAGGATTTTGTATTAGGCTGTAACTCACTTATAAGTTAGCCTATGACTTTTATTGTACTGGTAGAAAGTCCTGCAGTGTGACTCCGATAAACAAGAAATCAACATTAAAAATAATGTTTCCGCTTGTACGGAGTTCTGACCCCCCAAACTTGGTCCCAGATGAAAGATATTGCATTTTTACATTTTTATTTACACCCCAATACTTTAACACTTTACTGTGCTCAAGTGAGTCGAGATCTCGTCACAACATTGCGCGGTATTATAACATGCTGCCTTGTGCTAGATTTAAAGTAAGGAGCTACAATTTTTTTTGATGCCAGATTTAAATTCAACACCAAAAACCCTAGCTAGTGATTTACACCGTTGGGGAGGGTGACATTACAAGTTTATGATGGGCCCTCTCAAAATTGACTTTTGCATCGCACAGCAGTTTTGATGGTGACCCCCCTTAATTTCTGAATGCTCCTGTTGGAAAACGAAGGCGTCATGAAAGCTCAAATTTCATTTCAGGATTTCCATTTCTCATCAATATCTATCATCAACCAAAAAGAAACAAATCCATGACATGCTGCGGTGCACAGCTCGAGTGCGTGACATGAATATCCCCACATCTGACACAGAGAGGAGCAAAGTATATTTCGTTGGCTCTCATTTGGCGCTTTTGGAGCTGGGTTGGTTAGATAATAATACATACCCCAGGTACCGTGTTGTGTTGACCACTAAACCACATTTATAATTCCTTTGAAAAGCCACTGCAACGAATAAGGTTTAGTGATTGGGCTTTACTGGCCAAGATTTGCTTGCTCTGCTAATCACTGTTGCCGTTTCCAAAGGGAGAGTATTACAACATTCAAACTGGGATTATTCTATTACGTCTCAATCTTTCGGCATTCGCACTTCAGCCATCTGTATAAACGCTTTTTATAACCTATGGTCATGTGACGCACATTGACCAATCGCATACGCTGCTACATACGTATGTATTTAAACAGTAAGTAATACCCAAAATAAACATTATCCTAACCTTATCAAATTATCTCAATGAAGCTGAGAAGGGACAATCCAATGGTGAAAACCTCTTTCAATATCTGGGTCCTGGAAGAGATATTGCATTTTCAAATTTAAACATTTTTACACTATTTCAAATATTTTATGCTGGCACAATTGGATATGAACCACAATCTTAGGCAATTTTGTTGGAACTCGGCTGCTCTTTTTGCCCCCGATTATTGCCGCATTTCTCTTTAAAAAATGATGATATTTCAGATAATTTTGGTCCTAACTTCTCTTTTGTTTAAGCACAATGACAGCTACCATAAAGCACAATGACAGTGAATATTATAACTTGCAATTTCGCTTGGGTTTTTTTGACGGCAGTTCCTTAAGGTCTTGGGCATCTTGGATCAATATACGACTGGAATTAACTGAACAGCACAAATAAATTGGAATAGAGTCAATAAGTTTGGTTGGAAAGTAAGAACTTCGACAGTTACTTACATGACAGTAGCCTACAACGACGGGTATGATCATCCATCATCACATCTCATCATCACCATCATCATCATCATATCATTATCATCCATCATCATCATCATCATCATCAGCAATCATCATCATCATCATCATCTCATCATCCTCATCATTACCATCATCAACAACTCAGCATCATCATCATCATCATCATCAGCATCCCCCCCCCACTGACTTTTCCACTACTGTTAATTCAGTTCCTATATTCATTACACCAAAAATGCCTGAAGGTGTGCCATGAATGTTTTACAGTTTTCTGCTTATATTGGAGTCATCACGTGTAATATATTGCCCCTGTGGACATCGTGAATGTATTGATTATGCTTTTACTATTTATATTTTTCAATTCAGTATTCCCACCCATAAATTCAAGCCTTTTTCCTGTCTATATGACGACTTTGAGCCCAACTATGCTACCAGTACATTTTTTATTGACCACTCCCTAAGGTGACCGCTGATTTCATTTTCCATGCAAGACGCAGCCAATATTGTTTATTTTATGTGCACCTGAAATTTCGTTGTAATAAGCGGTCATAATAAAAAGTTATGGGACAATGAAAATTAGCTGATTTTTTTTCACTTGCAGACACAATCGTAGCAAAATGTGTTGGAACAAGAATGCTCTTTTTGCCCCGATATTTGCCGCATTTCTCTTAAAAAGGATTATAGGAAATCATGTAACTTGGGTTGGGAGCTTGGAGCATTCTCTAATCCAGGCATCCCTCCCTAATCACCATCCCATCAATGTTTGGGTTCTTGTAGGGTGAGAGCACAAAATTTCAGGATTCACCATTGTCCAGGGGGAGGAGGGGGGCATTGTGAGTAGGTCTATAAAAGTGTTCCACAACTTTGGCTAAGATTGCAGTAGACCAGGCTACACATCATATATTTAGACACATTGATGTCAAAATAATGCTGTGGAATGTCCGAGGGTCAATTAATATTATTTGAACATTAACCCTAACCCGGACCGGGTCGTTTGCCGGCCGGACGGCCCAAAAGCAACGAAGGGCAATCTATTTTTATTTTTAACGGCCAGATGCAACGAGTAGCCAAATTTTGCGTTTCATTGCGTTTCAGATGCTACGAAAAACATCGCGTATTTTCCAGGAAGACGGCCCAAAGCAACGAAAAACATCGCGTTCTTTTCCCGGAAGTCGGCCAAGATGCAACGAAAAACATCGCAGCATTTCCGACAAGACGTCCCAGATGCAACGAGAAACAACGCTGCGAATGCAATAAAAAACAGGGGTAATAAAAATAAATAAATAATGGCGCGTACTGCACATGATATGCATGAAATTTGTAGCTATAGTTCGGCAGTCGTGAGTGGCGCTATTACGCTACATATAGTCGTGCTGGCGCTATTATGATACGTCATGATCCGGTTTACGGTCATGAATACGTTATGCATAATTAAAAAATGCTTATCGAAAATGGTGGCGATACACAATCGAAATCGAAATTGTCGATGGGCATTTGTACAATCAGTGTCACACCGCCTGATGAAAAGCATTGCGCCTTCTGGCGGGAACCGCCGCAAATGCAGTGACAACATCGCATCATTCCAGTCAATAACGCCCAGATGAAACGAAAAACATCGCGTCATTTTCCCGGAAGTCGGCCAAGATTGCAACGAAAAATAGCAACGCCATTTACCGGAAAGACGTTCCAGATGCAACGAGAAACAGCGCTTGCGAATGCAATAACAACAGGGAAATAAATAAATAAATAATGGATGCGTAAGCACACTGATCTGCATGGAAAATTTGTAGCTTATCAGTTCGCCAGTCGTGAGTGCGCGATTACGCTACCTCATGTCGTGCGTGGCGCTATTATGCTTACGTCATGCTCCGGTTTACGTAATGAATACGTTATGGCATAATTAAAAAAATAGCTTATCGAAAATGGTGCGTATCACCATCGAATCGAAATTGTCTATGGGCATTTGTACACGTGTCACCCGCCTGATGATGAAAAGCATTGCGCCTTCAGCGGGCACAAACGTCGAAATTGCAGTGATGACTAAAGAATCGCATCATTTCCAGTCAATAACGGCCCGATTGCAACGCAAAACATCGCGTCATTTCCCGGGAAGGACGGCCCAGATGAACGAAAACAATCGCGTCATTTTCCGGGACACGGCCAGGCGCAACGAGAAAACAGCGGTCATTTTCGGTAAGACGGCCCGAAGATGCAATGAGGAGCAATGCGCGTCATTTGCGCGACAAAAAAGAGTTGTTGACGGCCCAGATGCAACGAAAAACATTTACCGACCGGGGTACCAGTTTTCGTTGGCTCTCATTGCCTCTCGGCCGTGTTTAGGGTGAATCAAATTATGGCGTTATGGTATCCGTGGTAACATACAAGATTGGATTGAAGAGTTTCCTTACACACGAACCCAGCGGTGGTCATAGATGGGGAATGCTCGGAATGGGCGTTGGGTGGATGTTATGGTAGTCGAGTGTGCCACAGGGCACAGTAACTGGGCCTTTAAAATCCCTCTTTGGTTTATAAATGATCTCCCTGATGATATACCACCAAGGCCCTTTGTTTGTGATGACTGTATTCTGTACACAAACTATTGCTGGACCGAGGGATGCTAGCAAAAACTCGAAAGATTTGGATACAAGTATGGCCGGGCAACCACCCAAAATGGCAAATGGAGTAGTTCAATCCACAAAATGCTACGTCATGCATGTCACTCATGCTAGAACACCACACCAATACACCCTAACACTCTTTTAAATGAAAATCAATCAACACGTGACTTAGGGGTTGATTATTACAAAGAACTTATCTGGAAACTACAACATAGACAGAATTCCAGCCAAAGCCAACATGTACTCTGGGTTCCTGAGAAGGAACTAAACTCATGTACAAAACAATAAAAGAAAGGGCATATAAAACACTAGTTTTACTCAGAATCTTAGAGTACTGTTCCCCTGTATGGGGCCCACACACAAAAGTGCTAATTAACCAACTTGAAGCGATCCAAAAACAGGGCTGCACGATTTGTTACAAGGGAATATCGGCAGGAAATATCGCGTCACAGCGCTCACGAAGACCTAGATTGGAATGAACTACACACACGGAGAAAGGGAGATCGTCTTGTTATCTTCCATCAAGCGGTTGCAGGTCACCTCGCCATACCAGTGCAAAACGTCCTGCGCCCGGTCGAACGTAATTTAAGACATACCTCAGTTTCATCAAACAGCTTCATTCCGCTAGCAACAAACAAGAACTGTTACAAATTTGCATTTATACCTCGGACTATCATCGACTGGAACTCTCTACCCGAATCCATCACAACAATCAAGGATAAAGCTGCCTTCAAATCTGCTGTCACAGCATACCTCAACTTAACAGATCAAGCCGCATGTGCACAACGTACCCTGCCCGGTTGACCCCTAAAGGGGGTGTTGGGCAGTATCGCAACAAGACAAGACAAGAGTGATTTGACAAATATGTCCCTCCTTTCCATCAATGATGTAGGTGTCACCCTACCTTTAATTTTCAACAATTGTAAAATTAGCCTTATATTGTTCCCCCCTCCTCCCAAAAAATAATAGTAAATGAGATGCTTTTCACAAGGGCATTGCATCCATCTTCAAATAAAAAAAAACAAAACATAGAAATAAGCCAAATGAGATAGGTAGAATGCAAGAAGGAATGGGTTTGGTGCCACATACAAACAACACCCCCGATCCAGAAAAACAAAAAGACATTGTGATTAAGTGTGACACAACATTATGTCATAGGACACTGTCAAACACAATTTTTATTAAAACTATCTCATTTAAAATTTATAACCTAGATCAGTATAAGAATGTTTTAATTGGTGGGCACTACAACTGGCACAAGCAACATCACTGTCATATTAAAATGGCTGAATTACGCGCGAAATTTAGTTCAACATGCATCATGACATGATCGTCTCCAAAGCCTATTTATTAAACAGCATTGCGAATCATTGCAAAGCCCTCGGGCATATACATGATTCCTAATACCCCAAAACATGGGTATTTCCACCAAAATTACGCAAATTGAACAAAAAATAAGTTATGGTCAAAAATCAAATTTTTGACAAATGGCGGCCATTTTGGATTTTTGATAGGGTACCCAGATTTTCGCACCTTTTTCATTTTTTTCTTCGAAAGTGGGATCAGGGTAATTAAAGTCATCAAATGAGCCTGTGTTCAAAGTGATCTGAAACATTGACCTTCTATAGCCCACCTCTATTGTAAACTTATGTTTATAATGGCGGCTTTCACTAATTTCCGTGAGTCAAGTTCCATTACCCCATTAGTAATTGGGTTGAAAAATCCAGATTATCACACTGTTTCGTTTTCTGTTATGGTAGTTATCTTGGGGGGAAACTCAGCAGTATAGAAAAGCTACACGCGCCAGGGTGGTATGACCAATTCAAATTTTAAGAAAACATTTTTCGTCTGCCCCAAAGTCACTCATTGAATCATTTAAATGACATTGTGGTTGATTTCGTAGATGGCAGAATTTACTCTAAGGCCTTTTATTAATCAAACCCGGACCGGTCGTTTTGCCGACCGAAGGCCCAAATTGCAACGAGGTGAATCATTTTTATTTGTAACGGACCCAATGCAACGAGATGCCAAATTTTGCGTTTCATTGCATCTCGGCGTTTTTCCCGGCACAGGAATAAGTAGCGTAAAGTCAATAACGGCCCACATACAACGAAGAACATGCGTCATTTTCAGGAAGATGGCCCAGATGCACTGAGAACATAGAGTCATTCCCGGAAGACGGACCCAGATGCAACGAGGAACATCGC
Organism: Ophioderma brevispina; assembly: GCA_023653785.1. Classification (NCBI taxonomy): domain Eukaryota; kingdom Metazoa; phylum Echinodermata; class Ophiuroidea; order Amphilepidida; family Ophiodermatidae; genus Ophioderma; species Ophioderma brevispina. The sequence continues at coordinate 21,365 of JAMKCH010023439.1, forward strand.
GGCCCATTTTCCGGAAGAACGTTCCCAGATTGCAACGAGGAACATCGCGTGCGAATGCATGAGAAACAGGGATATAAATAAATAACTAAATACATTAATGGATGCGTACGTTACCACTCTGATCTGCATGAAATTGTAGGCTTATAGTTAGCCAGTCGTGAGTGGCGCTATTACGCTACGATCATAGTCGTGCGTGGCGATGATTACGCTACGTAATGCTCCGGTTTACGTCATGAATGCGTTTAGCATAATTGAAAAAAATAGCTTAATCGAAAATGGTGGCGCTATCACCATCGAAAACGAAATTGTCTATGGGCAGTTACCCAGTGTCCCACGCCTGATGAAAAGCATTGCGCCCTTCTGCGGGAAAACCGTCCGAAATGCAGTGAAAATCATCGCATCATTTCCCGGAATGACGCCCAGGTGCACGAGGAATGCGTCATTCCGGGGAAGACGGCCCAGAATGCCACGAGGAAATCGCGCCATTTTCTGTAAAGACGGACCAGAAGATTGCAACGAGGAACATCGCGTCATTTTACGGGTAAGCCGCCCAGAGGCAATGAGGTCCAATGAGGTCATTTGCGCGACAACAAATAGTTGTTGAGACGGCCGAGATGCAACGAGAAACATTTCCGACCGGTACCACGTTTTGCGTGTCTTCATTGCATCCTCATGGCCAGCGTTAGGGTTAATGTGGAACAGCAATGGCCAAGCAGGGGTTCGAACTTGCAACCTGAGATTTAAAGTCCTAAGGCCTTTGCACCACAACTCTTAATTTGTATGTAGGAGCACTTGAAGGAGATTTGTAAAATCTACTTAGTCAATGGTTCAATAAATACTCAAGACCATGGGCATTTAGTTAAAACAAAAACAATGACGATATTGTTGGTCTTGCAGCCTTTGCCCCACAGGAGGAGGTTGGGTTACGGAATAATAAAGCACAAAGTCTGTGCAGAAAAAATGGGTTGTAAGATGGGTTAGAGTAGTAAACTTCCTGCTATGCTATCACAACCCCAAAACTCAGTAAAAACTCATGAGCTGGGGATCAGTGAAAATGCACACTAAGTCCCAAAAAGAGCGAGTGACGTCATCGTACAACAAACACTGCCATATGGGCACAGAATGGCTGGCCGGGCCAAGCGACTCCCTCGTGGTTTGCCATCCCTGCTCTTGGGAATGGTGCGCCGGGGCCAGGGTTCAAAGCCCGCCACGGATGTGCAATCTTCTTTAGCGTCTATCCTTTACCACCCCTTCCTTGTCTTGGAGATCCAAAAAGACGGTGAGAGTTAGAGGTAGATGTATTTTACATGTCATGATTTTTTTATGATCAAAGCTACATCCATATAATAGCAGTTGGCTGGGCTTTCTTGGCTGGTGTGGCTACCTTTCATCTACTCTTCAAGCACAGCTCCAATCTGCCAATGCCTGATATGTATGGAGAGAAGGAAGAAACCATCAATCAAGAAAAGAACATCAGTAGCCGAGTTTAAGTCACATCGGAAGTGTCCTACGTGTGAGATGATAACTGCACACGGGCATAGGTGAGTAAAATTGTTTTGCTAATCCACCATGAGTAAAATGACTCTTGCTGGTTTCTGACAAATTTGGACGGCTGCCTAATGGAGGAAACTCTGGGGAGCATTTTCCTGTAAATTGCAGAATGTAGGAAAATCCAGAGTATAATGTCTGTGGGTTTGTTTACTTCAGCCTCCTTTCCAGTAACGGGTTAGAAACGGGGATATAGCAGGTGCAGAGGGGGTGATGCAGTGAGAGCGCCTATGCCCAGCTTTGTTCAGAAAGTGCCCGTGTTAAACAAAGTTCAAGTCCACATACATAAGGCATTTATAAAGCGCCATTTCAAATTGATCAAGGCGAATTAAAACACATGATCAAAAACATGGCATTGCAATAACAACTGAGAAACAAGCACACAAACTAATAAAGGTGTGAGAAAACCATATTAATGAGGAAAACAAATATGGATTTAAGAGCTTTTTTTGAACACAGGAAGTGGTGGCAGTAAGCATGGTAATGGCAGACTATTCCACAATGATGGAGCTGTCAGGAGAATGTCTTATCAGCGCAGATTTCAGTGTCCTGTTTTGAAACCCTGTGTACCACAAACGAGTGTTATCGGAAGAGAACGCCATCCGGTGTGACCTGAGGCATTACAGGAAAGGCAAGATGTTAAATATGCCGGAGCCATCTCAGTGAGACAGTGTGCACATAAAGAAGGATCTTAAAAGTTATGCGGTCCTTTACGCAGCAAGTCAGTTTGTTAAGGAATGGGGTTGCGTGATCAAATTTTGTGGCACAAAAAAACAATTAGCAGACCGGTTTTGAAGACGTGAAGTCTAGCAATATCAGTGGATTTGTTCCCATAAGGAGGGCATTACGGTAGTCTAATCTGAAGAATAATGAACGCCACACATGGTTACAGGTTTACAAAATCCAGGATATCGACAGATACGAGAGATGTTCCTCAGATGAAATTGACACTGGCAAAAGGAGATGTGATATGTGAGCAGACATCGACTATGTGTATCAAAAAATAATGCCAGGTTACGACATGTCGGAAGATGAATAATGTCTGGACAAACCTGAAGTGTGATTGAAGGCAACGGACATTTTATTATGAGGAGGAAGATGGCAATGAAAAATTTTAAAAGTTTTTTTTGTCATTGTTGAGTTTCAGCATGTTGATTGTCAATCCAATTTCTGATATTCATCAATACACGAAGTAAGTGATGAAAGAAGAGATTGTATTGAAGCAGTATAGTGGGATCAAAAGCAGTGTAGATTTGAATATAATCGGCTCCATATGCGTAACTAAGTCTGTATTTGCTGATGATTCTGCCGATAGGGATAGTGTATATGGTGAATGAAAGTAGACCGACAGTTGTTGAACTTGAGGAAGTCCGTAATCCATAGCCTGCTCTGTTGAAAGCACACCATCAATGACAAACTTTGATGTTCCTGCCACTGAAATAGGATCTTATCCAGTTAAGCGTGGAATCTTCCAAGCCAATCTCACACCCTCCTTGCTGAATAAAATCCCATGGTCAACAGTGTCGAAAGCAGCACTGAGACTAAGAGATAGGAACACACTGTGGTTGTGAATAGAATACATAATGTCATTCTTGACCTTCAGCAAGGCAGTTTTCAGTACTATGTGCTCTACGATATGCTGACTGAAGTGTTCTTATTTTATTTCTGATCATTGTGGTATGTGAGGAGTTGACCCACATGTTTCTCAACAACCTTTGAGAGGAATGGCAGACTTGACACTGGACGATAGTTTTTCAATTTCTGGATTAATGTGAGGGTTTTGTTTTATGCTTGGTGTGCTCACGCACGCTTGAGGGATGGAGGAAATTTACCTGTGGAAAGTGACATGTTAGCAACAGTGTTATAGCAGGCACAAAGAGACAAATTTTGTTTTACCTACCATTGGAATTGGATCAAGCATACTGCTTGTTGTTGTGTTGTAATTACGCCCTGTGATAATTTTTGTAACGTCACTCTCACGTAACAGGTCAAAATGTACAGTTACATGACATTTGTATAACAGAGATAGAACCAGTATACTTAAAATACAATGTTCACTGAGAAGATCACGATGAACCTTATCCACTTATCCACTTGATCTTTGAAAAATAAAGCAAAAAGTATGGCTCATGAAGCAGCTGAGTCTAAGCAGGTTAGCGTTTTCTGTTGTTGTTCAGGAGGCCGTTAAGAACTTCTAAAAAACAGATTTTTATCAGATCCACTTAATCGATATCGGTCACATTCATAAACATCACCAGGGCATGTGGTGGCTGCCACAATGAATAACTTCGGGGTTCTCAATTATATTAGTTTGAAGGGCCAGAGAATATCAAACAGAGTCTCAAATACACTGTTTTCTTAATATAGATATATATATATAGTATATATATTATATATATATCTACAAAGGTATATTAGGTAGACAGTTGAATAATTCATTAGCTATATGAGCTCTTATAGTTATTAAATTAATTATATTCCTATCCTTTGGTATTTCTAGTGGATTACCCTTCTTTGACATAAGTAAATTTCATTCCTTTGACGGAATAAACGCAATTTTGAAGGAGGGTAAAGTTATGAGAGACAGTAAAAGTCTCCCTAACGTATTCATGAGTACATTACAAAAGATCAGTTGTCTCCCAAAGGTGCGATTATAGGTTATTAGATATATATATGTATGAAATTTTATATTAATTTTATATTTAGAGGAGCGAGGGCCAAAAATCAATGACTGGCGGGCAGGATTTGGCCCGCAAGCCACCTATTGAGAACCCCTGGAATAATTTGTAATGGTCATTGAAAATGATTCTGCCACGAGTATATGTTATAATAAATATAAAACTAATCATTTGCCATTATTTAGAGCCAAAAAAAACGCATGCATTGAAATGAGACTCAGATATTCCACTTGTTGTGCAAAATGCATTTTTGCCAGTGAGAAGTAGTGGTAACCCTCCCCTTTTCAAAAAAATGCTGGTAGACCTTGAGTTTTAAAAATTGGTTGTATGCAATGCTATATAGACGATGATGTAATTCAAACGATACAACTGCCCTCTTCCCCTTATCAAACATGACAAGAAATTGCTGGTACCTTAGCAAGTACATGTAGGAAAGTTTCACTTGCGCGCATTGCATCCTTTTTGGTCCATTTATGGGCATGAACTCTATCTAACCTTGGGCTGCATTTGAGACTACAGTTAATTGAAGAATAAATTTGAGAGAAACCAATTGGTAGTTAGATATTTTAACATAAAATTTAAGACTTCAAGTGTATGTTGATTATATTTTATCTATTGTCATGTCATGCAGAGGAGAGCTGAGCCTCACCAGCATCCAACCCTGGACAGACCTGAATATACCAGAAAGAGTGGATAAGGCCTTGGCTGAGGTAAGAATTACATTGATAATATCAAAGTGATAAGGAGAATATTCAACAACTCCCCGTATCTCTTTTCAGGAGCGGCGCCAGGGAGGTGGCAGGGGGGCAGCCACCCCCCTGAGATTTTCCAAATTTAGGAAAAACGGGTTTTTGCGCAAAAATTAGGGGTTTTTAACCAAAATGAGTTCATTTTGTACTGTTTCGCCCCCCTATGATGTTTCGCCCCTCCTATGATGTTTCGCCCCTCCTATGATTTTACTCTGGCGCCGCCCCTGTCTCTTTGTACAGGTGCATACCATTGTTGATTCATTATCAACCCACATGCGTATGATATGCAAATTAGCGCATCGTTTTCATAAGGATTTTCATTGTTGAAGAGGTTCATCACATAGTAAAGGTGGTTGTTCCGATTTATGTGTATTGTGTTCTCTACTTGATATGAAAGCCTGTCACTTGCACATACACCCCATCAAGTACCGTGGGAAACAAACTTGCGGTTTTGATGGTAGACGCAATAATGCATGTTGCAAAGCCCTATTCAATACTGTGCTAAAAAAGTGGTTAACCACTAAAATGGCGGTTTTTTGTTTATATCTTGGGAATGAAATGGATTTGAGGGCTCAAATTTCAGGACGACAATGAGAAAAATACGGCCTTTCATCTGGTATCAAAATCGATACTACTTCCGGGTAAATCAGGGGGGTCCCAAAGACGATCGGAACACGCACCTTTAACAACTCTGCATCCGATGCATACTTTGACAACAGATTTTGTTTTCATTGCATGCACCTGGATGGTAAACCTGGTCAACTTGGTTGACCTGGTCAGGGTAAACCTTGTCAACTTGGTTGACCTGGTCAACACAGCAACAGGCAGCTAGTCTGTTTATGACCTTCTTGCATTCAACATACAAATTGTGTCATGGTGGTGAATCATGACTTAAAAGCACTATCAGTGATTTGTTAAGTCAGAAAATCAAAAAAATTCTCAAAAATCAGATTTTTGTATGTCTGTAACAAGTATAGCTATCCTAACATGTCCTACAAGTGCTAAGACTGAAAGCAACCCAATAAAGACAGAATCGGATATTTCAGTCATTACTCTCTGTACGGACACTTACTACAACACGTAAGTGAATGGAGATTCATGTCTTTGAAAACTGCTGTTTTTCTTCCTCCTCTGCCAATTTTTCAGTTGTAAAAATAACTTATGGGATTTATACATACATGTACGTATCCTTCACTTTTTAAGTTATTCTTGCAAATTTCAAATACTTTTACTCTTTGGGGTGAATCACTGATAGTGTCTTTAAATTTCCTACACAAAAAAGTGAACTTGAACCTAATCTGGACTCAAAGGTGTGTGGTCCGATCTGTAATAGCTTTGTCCCCGGGACTCCCAGTTTTACTGAAGTGGTCAAAATATTGACGTCAGAAGAAAGTTGCCATTCTGCTATAGAGATGAGCCTACACTTACCTGCTCTTATAAACTCCAACTTGTTACATAAAGGTGCGTGTTCCGTTCGTCTTTGGGACCCCCTGATTTACCCGGAAGTAGTATCGATTTTGATATCAGATGAAAGGCCGTATTTTTCTCATTGTCATCCTGAAATTTGAGCCTTCAAATCCATTTCATTCTCAAGATATGAACAAAAAAAACGCTGTTTTAATGGTTAACCTTCAATATTAGCACAGTATTGAATAGGGCTTTTTTTTTCTTCTACCGTCAAAGCCGCAAGCTTGTTTCCCACGGTACTTGATAGGGCGTACGTGCAAGTGCTAGACTCTCATATCAAGTAGAGAACACAATAGACATAAATCAGAACAAGCACCTTTAAAACAGGTCTTTCCTTTTTATTGGTTGTGTGTGTTTATCTATATGTTTGGGGTCATTGTGAGTTAACAGTATCTTCCTGTTCATTTATTTCAGTTACTTGAGTATGTTTTGAAGGACTATGTATATTCCTGGTATGGGTAAGTTGAATCAGTATTACATGTTAGAAACACAGGGTCATGTATGACTTGACCTGAAAATGATTATTAGGCACAAAAAATGTAGAAAAGGGGCTGTGCTTTATGCACTTGTCAATTGATGTCCCGGCCCCTGGGTACCCGGGGATGCACAGAGTTGCAGTTTTAAAATGTTGCACTACCCGGCCAAATCCCGGCCAAGTCCCCGACCGGCCGGGCAATATTTGCGTGGAAATCCCCGGCCAAGTCCCGACCCTCGATAGCGGGGCATTGCATTGCAAACCCCGGCCCAATCCTTGGACAGTGCCCGGCCATGTGCCTGGCTATTAACAGTGGTAGAATGTTAAGGCAGATTCCAAAGCGTTTAAATATACCCGTGGTATTTCACCGAATGTTAATATTATCTTGTTGTAGGTCTAATATACGTTCACATAGCTACGGCAGGATATTCTTGCTACATAGTCCTCTAAAAAAAAAAAAAAAAAAAAACACAGTATTGAATGGGGCTTTGCAACTTGCATTATTGCGTCTACCATCAAACCGCAATTTTGTTTCCCACGGTGCTTGATGGGGTGTATGTGCAAGTGCCAGGCTCTCATTTCATGTTGTGTTTTCATTTCACATAAATCGGAACAAGCACCTTTAAGTGTTTGTTTAGCTTAGATATACTGCTTGTTTTTTGTTATGTTTTTATGCCTATATGTAATATTTTTCATCATCCCTTGTGTAATTTTGGTAATTTTGTTATTATTGTAATATTAAGTATATTTTACTTTTTGGATTACAGGGCCAGTAATAACTATAAGCCCTATCGGGTTGTCCATTACTGGTCCTAGCATATCATATCCCGCATCTGTTCATCTTAGTACAGTTTACATCTGATATTCCATGTATTATGTATTATCATATAATATACTGTATTATCATTTCTGTCAAGTTCGTTATGTTATGCTAAATAAATTGAATCTTGAAATCTTGAAAAAAAAGGCAGATTCCAAAGCGTTTAAATATACCCGTGGTATTTCACCGAATGTTAATATTATCTTGTTGTAGGTCTAATATACGTTCACATAGCTACGGCAGGATATTCTTGCTACATAGTCCTCTAAACCTTTTGTCATACGCGAGCAGAAAAAAAAACACTGAAAAGGGTAGGGTTTTACACTACAAAAAACTCTGAAATCGAAGGTTTTGCGCATGTTTGAAATATTATTACTACGTATTTATGTAATATCACTCCGATTTTTGAGGTTCTACGTATCATACACAAAAATCTTTAATCGGAGGGCCTGCGGCCATCGCAAAAAAGTAAAAAATCAGAGGTTTCGCGCTTGTTTGAAATATTATTTATGTTTATTACTCCAATTTCGGAGGTTCTGCGTATCATTATTTTAAATGCAAGACTCCAAAAATCGTAGAGTCTGCGGCCACCGTAAAATCTTTGAAATCGGAAGCTTTGTGCATGTTTGAAATATCCTATTTAGTAATTCGTTTAAAGACACTATCAGTGATTTATCGAAAAGAGTCAAAATATTTGAAATTTGCAGGATTAGCCTCTTACGTTACTTTTTACAACTACAGAATTGACAGAAAAGGAAGAAATCGGCAGTGTTCAAAGATATGAATCTCCATTCGATAACATGTTACAAGTAGTAAGTGTCCGTACGGACAGTCATCTGATATTCCATGTATTATGTATTATCATATAATATACTGTATTATACATGTACATTTCTGTCAAGTTCGTTATGTTATGCTAAATAAATTGAATCTTGAAATCTTGAAAAAAAAGGCAGATTCCAAAGCGTTTAAATATACCCGTGGTATTTCACCGAATGTTAATATTATCTTGTTGTAGGTCTAATATACGTTCACATAGCTACGGCAGGATATTCTTGCTACATAGTCCTCTAAACCTTTTGTCATACGCGAGCAGAAAAAAAAACACTGAAAAGGGTAGGGTTTTACACTACAGAAAAACTCTGAAATCGAAGGTTTTGCGCATGTTTGAAATATTATTACTACGTATTTATGTAATGTCACTCCGATTTTTGAGGTTCTACGTATCATACACAAAAATCTTTAATCGGAGGGCCTGCGGCCATCGCAAAAAAGTAAAAAATCAGAGGTTTCGCGCTTGTTTGAAATATTATTTATGTTTATTACTCCAATTTCGGAGGTTCTGTGTATCATTATTTTAAATGCAAGACTCCAAAAATCGTAGAGTCTGCGGCCACCGTAAAATCTTTGAAATCGGAAGCTTTGTGCATGTTTGAAATAACCTATTTAGTAATTTGTTTAATACTCCAACTTTGGAGATTCTGCTGCAATATATACGCAAAAACTCTTAAAATCAGAGCTAACCGTTTCCAGTTTTTTCAAGTTAATGTTAAAATTGTGAATTAACATTAAATTTGTGAATATAATACTTGTTACTTAGACCGTCGTGAGACAGGTTAGTTTTACCCTACTGATTACAGGTCGGCGTTACGGCAATTCTGCTCAGTACGAGAGGAAACGCAGATTCAGACCGTTGGTACACGTGCTTGTTCGAGAGGACAGTGGAAAAAAAAAAAAAAAAAAAAATGTGTTGTAGTAAGTGTCCGTTCGGACAGTAATTACTAAAATCTCCGATTTTGTCCTTATTAGGTTGCTTCTGGTCTTATCATTTGCAGGGTATGTTAGGATACCTGTACTTCTTACATACATGCAAAAATCTGATTTTTGATGATTTTTTCGATTTGCTGATTTAGCAAATCACTGATAGTGTCTTTAATACTCCAACTTTGGAGATTCTGCTGCAATATATACGCAAAAACTCTAATCAGAGCTAACCGTTTCCATTTTTTTCAAGTTAATGTTAAAATTGTGAATTAACATTAAATTTGTGAATATAATACTTGTTACTTAGACCGTCGTGAGACAGGTTAGTTTTACCCTACTGATTACAGGTCGTTGTTACGGCAATTCTGCTCAGTACGAGAGGAACCGCAGATTCAGACCGTTGGTACACGTGCTTGTTCGAGAGGACAGTGGTGCAAAGCTACCATCTGAGGGATTACGGCTGAAAGCCTTTTAAGATTGACTTTCAACCTCCAGAATCGCGGCTGGTACGCGTCGACACCACTGGCATTCCGTTAGCGAGGTAGGCCCGGGGCACTACGCGCACCCCCTTTCGAGGTAGAAGGGCCCGTGTTCGCGAACCTGGGACGCAGCGGCGTAGCCCCCAGAACTGTCCGCTGTTCCACGGCGGCATCACGTCCGCCGTGGAGAGGAACGCCAGTAAGCCTCGCACGGTAATTTAGGCTAGTTGCATGTCAGGCAATTCACGGTCAGCTTCATTGCAAACCCGACCCTGCTCAATCCCGGCCAATAACCACCCCGCCCAAAATCCCGGCCTTTTGGCCAGTGTGAACTCCCCCACAACCCCCTTATATTCCCGACCCACCCCGGGCGAAAAAAATTATCAAATCCCTGGCTAACTTAATTGCATGCAAGTCCCCGGCCATCCCAGGTACCCAAGGGCCGGGACATCAATTGTCCAAGTTGGCATTAATTTGTGGAATGGCTATACCATTCACCATAAATAATTGTAAATATTAATTAGACCTCCTCGACCATGAAGTATGAATGCAAGAAGAAAATTTCGTTGGAATAATACAAATACAGGGTTAAGCATTTTCATTAAAAACTTTAAAAGGAAACAAAATCTCCAAATAGTTAGAAATTAATAGTAGTTAAGATTTTTTGTAATCACTCTGCAAATTGCATGACCTGCGTGATGGCCACTAACGTGCATACAGCTGATTGTGTGCCGCACATCAGTGGCAGACTAAACACGATCAATCAGTATGTGTTTTTGAGTCAAACTCTCCGTCATGGTTGCACATTGTGCTTTAACAACGGGACATTGTGCATGGAAATGTGTTTTTTCTCAGTATGGAATTCTACACACCCCCACAGAAAGTCCCACATGTACTCTTTTGTTCTATTTATCCTTTATGCATTTTTTTTTTGCTCAAAAGCTTAGAACACACCCTATTCCACATTAAAATTTCGGTGTGGCCCCTAAGCCTAGTAGGCGTCCCATCTAGCATCGGTACGCCCTTCCATGACCTCACGTCATCCAGAATCAGTTGGGGCACCATGTGAAATTTTAAATGGGATAATTAACCATAATATTTTTCCCCCTGTAAAATCCCGATTTATCGGAGATTTGTTTATGTATATAATATCTATACACATCATACCGTCTCTACGGGCCGTCGGAGTTTTGGATGATGATGTGTTGTGCAGTTGAGATGTTTTCTTTAGAACGGAATCCGGAAGTTTTGCTAAGGAGTGGAATTCGAAGATTTCTAAGGAGTGGAAATATCGGAAGCTGTAACATAAGTATCACTATATTATGTATATCCCTTCACGCATGGGTTGCCCCCCGCGAGTCTCACGGCCATTTGTTCGCGCTGCTTCGTACTGCGGGGTTTAAGTTAAGTGGCTTATTCCTTGGCCAGTTTTAGCTCCCCCCTCTTAAGTCCCACCTAGACCGCCAGGCATGTTGGGATATGTCCCTTTCTCGTGTCTGCTCCCTGCATTATTTATATTTATTTTTTCGCCCTTGTCTATAGCCTTGCGGTGCAACCATGTGCATTTTGTGTTCTCACAGCGTACTACCGACCCCAGCTCGTGCCAATGAATCTCAAATTTCTCAAATCTGGGGGGGGGTGCCCTGTGGGTCTTTCTGGCGTTCGTCTGTCTTCTTGCCTTATTCTGCTCTACCCCTTTTGGAACTCCCGATTCTCGTGCGGGTCATCCTATCGTAATCTAACAACCGTGACAAGTATGTTTTAACTTTTGATGTTGCAGAATAAGGGAACCGCGCTTCAAAAGATGTTCTGGATGTAAACGGTCCTTTCCCGAGACAAGACTAAGACCCGCATAGAACGAGTGTGAAGTGCATAAGCTTGTTCCAGAGAGAGACCTTGTATATACACAACAGGGTAAACAGAATTGGAGATCCTGAAATTCTTTAATGAATTGGACGTGTATATGGAAGAAAGTTTAAAGAGATGAACAAGGCCAAGTCCAGATGGTGTTTGAATCAATCCCATGATACATTGCAATGTGGCGTTGCGTCTTACACAAAAACACATGTCCGTACGTATGGATAAAAAGTATTCCAAAAGTTTAAGAACCCAAGACATTTCATAATCAATGCTACAATTCCCTAAGGTACTAATGCTTTGTGGGCTAATAATGAGCAATTAAAGTCAGGGGTTTTAATTGTTAAGAATAGGATTTTTATGGGATCACATGACCCTATCGAGGTGCAATTTCCCACACTGGTGCATTGGTGGGATTGACTCAAACACCCTCTGGCCAGGGAAGACAACTCCATCTCCGTTCAGGCATTCCCCTCCGGGTCGTTCAAACCGTGAACTTCTACCTCTACCCTCACCTAGACTAACTTGCACGAAGCAGCAATTCTATTCTATCCTTGATCTAGCTTCCAGACGTTATTATCTGGCGGTTGCTACAGAGGCTTTTAGACAAGGCTATAGGCAAGTTTGTTTAGCCCCCTCTGCAGTTGTGATGATTAGGGCCTTTGATTTATATAATTCCGCGTGGATTAAGTGATTACTTACGACTGGCTGGTCGATCAACTCCTTCCATTCAATGGTGATTGGAAGATTATCAATGGTTGCCGTAGCCCACGTTGCCAGTCTCTATACCGGTCGAAAGAAATCCAGCCGTGGTCTATTGACGGTACAATACACTCAAGTGATCTAAGCGGCGTCTCGGGCTCACCAGCCGATAGAAATTCTGCCTCATCAGTCCAGTGATAATTCACAATACTTGAGAAGTCAGTCTGGCTCCATATCGTGGGGTGAACTTAACAACCTCAGTCCACCGGCGTCCGTAGTGTTGCAGTTGTATAAGAACTGAGGCGACTCCCGTGGCGGCAGTGATGAAGCCCAGGGCCTTTTTAAGACTTAATGATGCGGATATGGTTATGAATAATGGTACCGATTTTACTCGTAGTCTGGCGCTGGGTGCTCGTATGTGATGATGTTATAAAAGTAATTTATGAGTATGATGATAATTTTATACTCAGCTCTACCCCTCTTGAAGGGCCGTTTATTACTTCCCCGTGTCTATGACTCATTTGGTGCGGCAGGGGCTGCCGCCGATGTTCCCGATAGTATAACCGCGGGTCATGGGAGTTTATTTCAGAGGAACATGAGACTCTTTATGGTGAAGGCGGAGTTAGATATTCTTTCAATTAAAGCAGAGTTTTCCCTCCTTGGCTTTCGAGAAGTTAGTGGTTGTTCATGCAGAGGTGTATTACGATTATTTGTTCTCTACTTTCTTTCTACCAAGATTACAGTTGTTTCCGGTCGCCAGTCCCTCCACCTAGTTAACTTTCGAGCCGTCTCCGTGGTTCTCCGGTGTTAATTATTCAACCGTTCCTCCGCCAATTCGATTCAACTGTCGGGTCGCCATCGTATTCTTCGAATTCAAATTATACTACCACTTCTCCATCGGGCCAACCGTCGGGTCGTCACTTATCTTCTTCAGCGACTTGATTCACCGTCTCCTTCCGTTCCAGTCAATCGACTAGCCGTCGTCGTAGATCCAGAAAGAGTTCTTCTCATCTGTATATTCATCTGGTAAATTAGGAAGGATAAGGATCAATCTACTGTATCTTCCTAGACATCGCTCCCCCTTCCAGGGGTCGCATTCCACTACGCAGTCTTCCACGGATAGTCTCCGTAAACGACGATCTACTGAGAGAAGTGCGAATTTAGACCATGATGAATAGGTAGTCTCTTCAAAGAGACGTTCCAGTCATCGCTGCCGCGATTCTCCGGACAGGGATAGCGCTAAGGTTTAGAATACTTTCTCCTCTACGCCTACAAAGTCTCACACAAGTATGAATAGTCTTAAGATTCTCCTACCCTGACATCCGAAAGATCTAGATGCTCTCCTTCAGGTAGTTTCTTCACGTCTAGGATCCTAGTTCTATGATCGGAAGGATTTTCTGGTTCAAGACATAGTGGAGATTCTTATCATAAGACTATTAGACCAAGTTCTGATCATGTATCGAGAAGAAAAGCAGTGGCTCTCCTCAGCTTTTCAACTTACCAAAAGTTCCTCTAGTAAAAAATGCACATTGCCTCTTATTATGAATCCTCCAGATAAAGATCGAATTGACCGATGTCAGTCATTATTTGATTATTAAAGGCCTAAAGAGGATGATTCTACAAGTCTAGAGCAAGAATCATTAATAACCTGTGAATAAGTGAAGTCTGTTTCACACAATGGTGTACTGAATCCTGAATTTGTTACGTCTGATTATGTTGATCGGGATCTATCCTCTCCTTACTCTTACAAGTGATTCATCGTAACAAAGAACCTTCTTCGATGTCCTCCTAGATACATCCAAGTTAAATCATTAAGGATACTCAACATAACCGCTGATGCTACTCCGCTCATTGCACCTTCTAGTCAAGGCACTTCCAGTCTAGAGCGCACTGGTGATAGCTGGGTAGAGGCTCTGAGTGATTGAGGAATACAAATTGAAGAGATTTCCCAGATTTGTGGAGCTCCTTATTCCGATGTGTGTTTTTTGACTCTTCCTGACGAGATTTCGAAGACCTACATACCTATCTCCCAACTTTCCTGCGCCCTTTTTTGACGGCCGTTTTGGTTCGAGGTTTGAAATGTGATTCTGCTATATCTCAAGACTCTAGTCTTCAGACCTTGATCTAGCTGCTAAGCATTGTAAGAATCAGGTGGTGAAACATATCATTCCTGTTTACAAGCCGATTTAAACAGACTTTTGATACGGTATCAGAAGTCTATTTGGACCTGACTATCAGAAAAGACTCCCTTCTCAGATGGATTCCTGAATCTTTCGCCACATGTGAGGAGATTTTGAATTCTTCTCAGCTCCTATGGTTCCCAGACCATGCTTGGATAAGATGAAGTCTGATAGAAAACCTTATGCAACAAGCCAAGACCATGAACCACAAGCCGGTGTCGAAGGCGTTCTTCTAGAAACATAAGGAACCTTCCATAGAATTGATTCTTGGAATGAGGGCATGGATGTTGATCTTCGACTTTTGGAACATATTGCCCGTAATTGTATGTGAACTGGAGTGGCCGGCTATAAAGGGTGCTTTTTGTTTTAGTTTTTGTCAACAGTTTTTTTTGCATTCATTTACCTATCTCCACATGAAATGAACAAAATTTTTTTGCCTGGGGGGGTTACGAAAAAAGTGTCGCCAGCCCAAATTCCCAAAATGGCCGCCGTTTTTCCCCGGGAAAACTCACTTTTCGGCCATAACTACTTGTCCATTTGTGAGTCTCTTTATGTGGTTTTGGGTGTCTAACCCTATGTTTTGGGGGGTCAAATAATTCCATTTATGCAGTTAAAATTACTGTAAAGTATGCACTTAAGGAATTAGCACATTTTGATAAAATTTGCCAGAAAGTCCTTAAATTTTTGCAAAATTATAAAAAAAATCAACAACAAAAAACCCCTCAACAAAGATTACCATAAGACGCAGTTTAATTCTCCCAAGAAAAAGGCATTCCTTAAAAATGATCTTATTATCTTTAACTTCAAGGAATGTTAATGAATGTGGAAGAATAATTAGAGCCATGTATGATTTTATAGAACCGTCTAATTTTGGCACTATTTTACCTGTCCAAGAATTGTTAACATGCTGGCTACCCAAAAGACTGAACCCGCATGCGCATGCACAACTCACTATAATACCCTTTCATAAAAAATGTCTAGTACTTCCTTGGGGTACTTCTCTGTACTGCATGAGACCATTGATTTTAACACCTTTGTAGTGGTCTAATTTCTGTAATTAAATAAAATGCGACTTTTTTAAGTCGGGAGAAAAGTGATTGTAGAAACTATCATTTTCCCACTGTTACTAGTGATAAAGTTTGATCACACCTGGACACAGAGTGATTGATTGCTTACGGAAATGTTTCTCTTGGTCAAAATCCTGAGGATGGAGACACTCTTAGAAATTATATTTGAAAAAAAAATCGGAAGCTTAAAAATTTTCTGGACCTGTGCGGCGGTCCCGCAGTCCCATGGATTTTGTAGGCTGCACGAACGAACACACACATAACCAAAGTAATCCATAATGACACAAAAAATAACAGAACTTGTTTTCATACACTGGCACTGGCTAGACAATATTTGTAAGGTTTCAAGATCAGCTAGTAAATACTGCTATACGGCCCACTCACCGGTGAATGACCTTGGACCTTCACATCTGTACCCACCTAGGTTATAGTATCACTACCCTGGCTGCCACAATGAAAAACAAATCTCGGATGGGTTACTTTCTGTTGGCATCTGAAAAAACTACTTAAAATGCTTCTTAAAAATCAAACCTGAAAAACTACTTCAACGGACTCACAAATGCCACTAGACCTATAGAATTACAGCAAATAGCGTCTTTTCAGAGCCACACCCGATTTTCCAAACTTCATAGTTTAGATTTCAACACTAGTGATATATTCACTAACCTTTTCTATCATCCTCTATTTTGGCAATATACACTCAAAAGAGACCTTCTACAAAAAAAAACAAAAAGACCGACCTCTGTCAGCCATTTTTTCACATCATCACCCTCCACATAGGCCTATATTCTATAAAAATCATACGTTGGTTCTAATTAAATATTCTTCACACATCATTAACCTTCCTGAAATAAATTATTTTTTAAGGAATGCCCTTTTCTTGGGAGAATTTAACTGCATCCCTAGGTAATCCGTTGAATACGGCTCACCCCAGGGGTGGCGAAACCAGGGGTGTGGCAATGGGGCGGCGTCCCCCTGATATTTCAAAATTAGGAAAACAGGGGTTTATTTATACCTGTAAAAATTAGGTTTTTTTTACCTATATGAAGGTAATTGTGCAATGTTTCTTCGCCCCTTCCTATGATTTCGCCCCTCCTATGATTCACCCTGGCGCCGCGCCTGCTCCACCTCCTATTAATCCAGAGTCTCCCCATCATGTGTGGGCAGATTCCGCAGGGACATCGACCAGTCAGCAAATTAAAATCCGAAAGAAGATATTGAGACCTATTGTGCTGTGGTTGGGGATGAGTGTCCAAGCGAGGAGCACTGTATTTGTCCATGTGAGAAGAAATATGGAAACATTGAAGGGTGCCCTAAGAAAGCATAGACTGGATGTGTCCACTCTCAGAACTTATGTTCAAACTAACAACCACTTGCTCTTTTTTGGAAGATTTGGCACCAAAAGAACTGGTACATATGGGTTTCTACTTGAATGACAATGGGATGGATTTTCCGAGTGGACAACCTGGAGGCGTGCTGGTTTCCGGAGAGGGGATCTGGCAGCGACCACACGGGACGAATGACATATCATAGGACCTATAAAGCAACAGATTGTGCCGTGGCCGTGGTGAGGAACCTGGACTTCTTAATGTAGAACGCCACATTTTTGTCTTAAACAATCCCAAGGAATTGAGACAATCTTGTCCGAAATTTTGCTTAATTAAAGGTAAAAAGCAGAAAATGTGGGTAAACAGGCGCTCACTCTACCACCTGAAGGCTTTTAAAGCTATTTTTAGATGCAGTAACAGATTGCTTGACCCCAACAACATGGGGTTAGAGACCACAACACAAGAACAACACCACAGAATGACAAAGTTATGGCTGAAAATGTGATTTTGTGGGTAAAAACGCCAACGGCGACCATTTTTGGAGTTGGGGGGGGGGGCCCCGGCGCGGATTTTTTCTAGCGGAGACCGAGGTGCGAAAAATTTGTCATTTCATGTTGAGATAAGTAAATGGAATACAAAAAACTGTGCAAAAAATACTACAAAAAATGCTTTTTCACGCCTGTATGCCCACTGCCTAATGTGAACTTCGATTGTAGCCTTGTTGTCTCTTAGCATCCTTATGATTGCTTTATTGGATCCTAATGTAGAGCTGTCTAGTGAAGCCATTGAGAGATTGCCTTTATACTGTGAGGATCTTCATACGTTTTAATGAGCTTTTTACCAAAGTTGCTTACCAATAGTGCTCTGAGCTCTTGAGAAAGGAAGAATGCAGTTGACGCTTGAATTTTACAGCCAAAGAGTTCTCCTGATGCTCAGAGGTAAGATCTTTGGGAAGACCACGTGGTCTAGTTTAGCCTCTCAGGAAGAAGGAACGAGTTTAGCTGCTGATCAAGATGCCAAAGTCTACAAGCCCGTGTTCTTCCAGGACTAGACCGTATAGATACAGACCTTACGGATTATGGCTTTCGCAGAAGGACGTCCAATCATAGTTATTCTCTTGCCTACAGAAGGAAACAAAGGTTCCTTTGGAAGTCGGGCGCTACAACTCTAAGGACAGCAAATCCAACTATAGATGCTCTAGACAGTACAGAAGTTATTCTTCCGACTCAGATGTAGAGGCGCCAGAAGGGCGCGGGTAGGAGAAGAGTACAGTTGACTCCACCTACCTATGAGCCAGTGGAGGGGCGTCTAAAAGTTATTCCTCCCGGCCTGGCGGTCGATAACCTAGGATTATGGGTTCTTCAAACAACTTTAGAAGATTACCATTTGCAGGTTACCGACTCGTGCCCCGATTGAAAGTCAGTTTTTGCTCTACGCCTATGCCAAAAGAGAATTCATGGTTATGATTTTGAAAAACGAAGTGAAGGAAGTGTTAGGAAAAATGCTATTTTTCCAATAAGACAAGTATATGGAATGATTCTAGTCGTTGTCTTCCTACCATCGAAGAAAACAGGAGACCTCAGACTGATCATTAATCTACGCCCTCTGAATGATATATTCGTCTGAGGCTTTTCAGATTGGTAACTCTCTCAGCTGTCATCAAAGAGTTGAAGAAGGGCTGGTTTGGTGCGACATTGTATTTAGAGTTTATCTACGGGAAAACCATGCAGACCCGGAAGAAGGGGGTCGGCAAATTTACGGAAGAAGTCAATTTTGGTCGCAAGCACCCCGCTATGATGAACCCATTCTTCAGTAGCTCTAAAAAAATCCAGTGTTTCTAGATACTAATATCTGGTCATCACAATTCCTTGCTTTGACCTATTTTTTTCCAATGTCTTTACATACAGTTTTACTTAAATCTCCCTAAGTTTTCAGCACGTTCATATTTTGGAATTAACTTTTCACCCAAGAAACTTTCAACAATGGCAACCATCATAAAACATGGCTGTCAAGTCAATTCAGCAGCGTTTCTAGTTTTAGCAAAATGTGAGTGCTTCCTTCTTTTCTTCCTTCTAAACAAGTGATATTCAGCCAAAAAGGATAAATTTTGTGCCCTCGTTTCTGATTGGTCAGTGGTTTCACGAAATAAATTATCTTGGCACAAAGATCAGCCTGCGGCCCTACACCTTAGAAGAAATAAAATCATTGTGCTCCCCCCTTCTTATACTAGAAACACTTCTTGAAGTTGGACATGCATCATGGTATATGTTACTGCAGTATTTTCTACACACTCAATTGCGATTAATACATATTTTTATCCCTTGTAGTAGCTAGAATACCACCAATGTGTATCACATTCTTGTGTCACCTGCCTTAAGTCCAACGGTCACATATCAGTCAAAGGTCATATCGGTCAAATTGAAAATGTGAAACTGACCGAATGAAAATTTGAAGTTCATTGGAACCAAACGTGGTTTATAAAGTTTACATGCAAAACCCCCTCATTGGTTATGATGTCAAAAAGTCACATGTCCAGGTCAAAGGTAATATGAGGCCCATCATTCACAAACCGCGCTGGCAGTCGACACTCCGCGGTCCGAGGACCGCGAATATTTTATATATTGCACTAGTCACGCCATTTGGATGTCCCTGGGCCTTTTTTCCAGCAAAAGTGTTTTATCTGGTAGCACTTTCAAACTTTCTTGCAAGGTGTTAGCTAAGGAAAGTGCGTGCATGCCAATGTTAGACCATTTTTTTTTTTCAAGAGTTCTGTCTTTATTCTGTCATAAGGCGTACTCTAACATGCAGTTTGTGGTTTTCCTGTGTCCCAAATGTTCTCCAGTGGCGTTATACATCTTTCAAATGTTCTGATGCCCCAGGTTAAAAAAGACAGAGACATTTCAAGAAGAAGCGCCCCCAATTTTTGATCGAATCCCACACGAATTATATCTTGCCCTAACTCAAAGTTGTTAAAACAAAAAACAAAACCACCTATTTTTTTTGTTTTATCTCCCTGGCCGTTAGCAGAAGGTGAATTTCTCATAGTGAAATCTGTCGTCGCGTCGGCGTCTTTTCCATCTCTCCTCCGTCTGTAACCGTCAGACCCCTGATCTAATCTAACACACTTGCTACTGACGACCTTAGTTCTAAAACCGCTGTGACACAGGTACAAGTCTTTACGCCAAAAGCAAAGTCATACTCTGTGTATTTTTTACTTTTTTTCGCTCGTATTCCCCTGAAAAACCTGTGTAAATCTCTCTCTCTCTCTTCCCATAGTTTATTCCCAGGAATAGAGGTGCAAGTCTCTATTACCTTCTAAATGAATTTCAAACAATGGTTAATAACCAAACGGTAAACTCTCTTGACAAATCATATTTTAGATTCCATATATTTTATTTGACGAATGCTTTGTGTGTGAGGTGGTACGTGCCAATAATACCTTCATGCAATTTGTCATTTATTTGACATATTAGTGAGCGCAATTGCATATTTGCTACGATGGTCATTGTAACAAGTGTCACTTCTACCAGATCGAGTGTCCAAATTTGACAAAAATTGGCTGAGACGAATACTACCTACATTGCGGTGTTCGGTATATTCTCTCAGAAATTGGTATGTGGATAGCGTGCAAGCAATTATTACACATTCAGTGTGTCATCGTAATTGTGCATATTAATGAGCGATTTGACATATTTGTTTTGTTTTGGCTATACTAAAAAAGGTGAACTTCGACAAGATCCACAATATCCGAATATGAGGAAACATGCATGGTATGTGGGTAGTAATGATGGCAGCAAACCCTGTACTGTGTCCAATATTTGTGGATATTTAATGAGTCATTTGTAGATTTGCTCTGATTGACACTTAATAAAAAGGTGAACTAATACGAAATCTCAATATCCGCATATAATGAAAGCTGGTATGTAGTTAATTGTGGAGCAATACCCATTGCACTGTAACGTTATTTGTGCATATTAATGAGTTAAATGTATATTTGCTCTGATTGTTTCATTACTGCATTTCTACCAGATCAAATGTAAAAAAATTTAATGAAACTGGTATGGGTTAGCGGTGCTTACAAAAATACCCGGCATCGTGTCTTACAATTTGTACATATAATGAGTAATTTGCATATTTGCTCATCGGCAGGGGATCTTACTAGATGTTTTTTAACTTGCAGAATATTTAATTCATGTCAACCAGTATGAAACTAAGGCGTTTCATGCCATACTTAGGCTGAAATGATCAATTTTTGTTAAATCTTGTAAAATTTGTTCTAGAAACACTGAATTCTTGACACATATGTCCACAATTGGAGAGTTTAGAGATCTCTTTAATACATTTGACCCAAAATTATCAATGTTCTTCGTTCTCAAGAACTCTGAAGTATTTATCAGTGCTACATCTACAATGTCACTACTAATACTGAATGAATAATAGGTTAAAAAACAATTGATACAAGTGTGTTTCTATATTGTGATGTCAAAGCACAATGATTTTATTTTCTTGTAAGATGGGCCCACACTCTCCTCTCTAGTCAAGTCATTAAAACATTTCAAACTTGCTGACCAAGTCAGTCGTGTTTTCCCTAAATTTACCCATTTTTGGCCAAAAAATAAGGAAAATCGTAAAAAAATAGAACATTTTTTGACAAACAAACTAGGGCATTTAAAGAAGTTTTGATGCAAGCTATATAGGGGTATGTATTAATATTTTCTATGAAACTTGTATAGTTTTCTTCATGCGTTTTCCACTCTCGTCAACACATTGCGATGGTGTTTTCAACAACATCAATATTTTCATGTAAATAGTGATTTTTCACTTCTCATACGAGCTGGTCTAGAAACAACGTGATTTTTTTAGTCATATTTTCATGAATGGTTTGTGGTAGGGGTTAATATTCAGTATGGTTCAAATTGGCTGACCCCCTTCTTCCTAGATTTTGAGATATGCATGGTTTTCTCGTAGGATTAAATTTAACAGACGCCTACCTTCATGTTCCAGTTTTTCCTCATCAAAGATGGCTTCGCTTCATTTAGACAACAGTCTACAGATTTTGAGCTGCCATTCGGACTTTTTACTGCTCCCCTTACCTTTACAGAATAGTGAAGACAGTGGCAGAACATCTGAGAAGGAGGGCGTATCCAAATATTTGTCTATCTCGATGATTGGTTGTTGTAGCTTCAAGCTAATCAAGTTGATAAGTCAGTGATTTGGTTATGAAGACGAGGTTAGAAAGAGCAGGGTTTCATGCTAAACCTAAGAAATCTAATCTCATCAAGTCAGAAGCCCGGCGTTTTTAGGAGCAATTCTGGACTGAGAAAACCAAGATTTTTGTCTTACAGAGCGAGAACACGAAAATGTGAGATGATCTTTCTCATTCTGAAGTGGAATTTATCTCCTGCATCATCTATGGCTCGCTGCTTGGGAAGTTGGCAAGACTTATAGTAGACCTTCTACCCTTCATGCAGGTTGTGGATGGACTGCTACAGGACACCACATTCGGGATTACTACAGAGACTACGCCACATCTACCCGTCTAGTTACGTTAAAGCCAAAGATCGGGTAGCACCTACGATGGTTATGCAACACAAGAATTTTATGGTGGGAAAGAGGTTTCCACAAGATACCTCATCGTGTTATTACCACGACGGATACTTCGAAAATAGGTTGGGAAGCATGCATGAGCATCCCGCAAAATAAAGGGAATATTGTCGAAGATAATAGGAATCTCCATATAAATATACTAGAGTTGACTAGCGTCTAACACCGCTCTTAAGCGATTACAACGGACTGGGTTTCTGGAAGTCAGTGAAAATTCAGATCAGACAATTCCACGGTAGTTGCCTACATTTCAACCACCAAGGAGGAACAAGCGTATCCTCATGGCATTGCAACCATCCGCCTCCTCACTTGCCAGTACCATTCAACTACCCTCATCTACCGAGAGTTATCAAGTCTAGGAAGACACTTTTCCAGAGGAAAAATCAGCCATAAATGCTAGGCTTATTCGTATCAACTGTGAGTGGCATCTCAACAGCGTGTTGCCAGATGATTTTTCAAGGACTTTACAGGCCCATAGTAGATCTGTTTGCAAAAACAACAAGAATTACCAACTCCCAACATACTGCACGTAGCTAGCGGACGAGGGAAAGCCTGGGTGAGAGAATGCTACAATTAAGTTGGAACCTGATTGCATGCGCCTTTCCACTGTTAACATTTCTGGCGAAGGTACTAACAAAGGTACAGCAATTTCAAGGTCAGTAAGATACTGCTTGTAGCCCATTTGGCCACGTCAGCGTTTGGTTTTTAAGACTAGTCAGCTTGTTGGAAGACCATCCAAGACTGATTCCTTTAAGGCAAATCTGTTGGTGGACGGAAGAAACAAGAGTGTCGCCCCAAAGGCTAAATCTCTACACTTGACTGGTGTGGCCTCTCTCAAAGCGCGCCTCAAACGCAAAGGTTTTCAGAACGAGCTTGCATCCATGGCGGCCGGGGAGCAAGAAGGAAGTCAACATCCACATTATTTCTATAATAGACTTTGACGCTTCAACTGTCTGGTGCAAGAAAAACAAGGTGTGCTCAGCATTCT
>JAMKCH010023440.1:0-20394 GCA_023653785.1 Ophioderma brevispina
TGTCGATGGTGCACGTTTGATGACATAATAATGGCTATGACCGACCCGTACCCGTCACCATAAAGACCTGCATTAATTCAACGCAGTAATCGCTATTATGGCAAACATGAAGATTTATACGTATTTTCCCTATTTGTCGAGATGTAAAGTCACCTAGTTTAAACACTTGGCCCTATGAAATGAATTGACTAGGATTTTTTCCCCACGTTTCATATCATTCACTGCCGCTGCGTTTCAAATCTGAGCATATCACTATGCCTAGATTGGGCAGGACAGAATCAGGATTTTTGTCATTACTGTCGAACGGACACACTACAACACGTAATTGAATGGCGAATCATATCTTGGAACACTGCCGTTTTTCCTTTTCTGTCAATTTACAGCTGAAAAAAGGTAACTAATGAGGATTCCACGGACTTATCCTACTTTGAAGCTTTCCCTTGCAAATTTCAATATTTCAAATCACTGATAGTGTCTTTTAATATAATTTTACATTGTCAAGTTTTCAGTGTTCTATTTTATATACATTGCGGTCTGAAGTGATTCTGGCGCAGAATTTCTAGACATTTTTAGGGTAAATGTACAGAAATATCTGGATCAATGTCTTGGCCAAAAAATGACTATCTGTAGAATCTGCCGCTTTTAAGAACCTTAATCAAAGTTAAATAACGCACCCTTTAGGGGTTACTTGTATAGAACAGATTTCAGTTTCCTTTTCAGCCAAGAAAAATCCTTTAGACAAGGGGTTTAAACGAAATTTTATTTGGATTAATTCTTCAAGATATACGTCAACACATACATAAGGAAACATTCTAATTCTATTTAAAGTTTGAAGGTTCTTTATAGAGCCTATAGGGTGTTTAACACTTAATGCCCAGCTAAAAAACTTCCGTTAGTGCCCAGGGGGGGGGGGGGGTTCTAGGGGCCCCAACCCAGAAACCACTTCCCGTGGGGGGTTTCATCTAAGTTCCTAAGAGTTGATTGTGTGCTTAATGTGTTTTTTGTGCTTAATGTGTTTTTGGTTATTGCCTCACATGATATTTAATTATGCAGAGATTTTCTAGTTTGCTGTTAAGAATTATATAGTAATACACAGGTATTGTAAAAGATGAACCATGTGATTGTGTGCTTAAATGTGTTTTGTGCTTAAATGTGTTTTTTGTTATGCCTCACATATAGTTAATTATGCAGTGTTTTGTTTGATGTTAAGTACTTATCTCATAGTAATACAACAGGTATTGTAAAGAGAACCATGTTTTAGGCTAAATAGTAATTACATTCTTTTTTGTAAGCGCTTTGACCTTGTTTTTGAGAAGGCGCTATATATCAAATGCCGTTTGTATTGTATTGTATGTATAGTTGACACGACACTAACAAAAATAATGGGGGTCAGTAAGAACCACATACCCACAATAAAAAATGAAATCCGAACCTTGACCTACTCTTTAATTCCTTAGATTATTTTTAAGTTAAGGTGACTGGAATTAGTGCAAAAGCCTTTTGGGATTAAAAACAATTCCTTTAGATTCAAATATAAATCTTTAAATGAATTTTATAAACAGTTTTTAACTCTTTAAAGGTTTATTTTCAAATTCAAACGGGACTTTTTTAAGTAAGCCTTTTACGGATTTACATTTTTTAAGTCCAAAAAAGGTTTTGTCACTAATTCCAGGTCTCGTTAGACTTAAAAATAAGTCTAAGGAATAAGAGAGTATGACCTATGGCCAATGAAATTGTCACTCTTCGAAACAGAGGCGGTTCGCACATTTCCCATCCTCAGCAAACTCCAATATAAGGCTTTGAACCAAATAACATTATATCTACTCTAGAATAACCAATTAAAATAATCATTGCAAAATATAGCCAAATTTATTACCAATTCTTGTAAGTTTCTCAGAAAGTTCAAATCCCTTATTTTTCCCATAAGACTTACACAGTTAAGACACGGCGTGACAAAATTAAAATGATGCCATCAGCATTATAAAAGGTTATTTAATTTAAGTATTATTAATTATTAATTAATACTCCTAAGGTATATATTCTAAGCAAAATAAATCCAAAGATTTATTACTTTAATTTTTAATTAGTAAATATCTTGATTTTTCACTTCCGTAGTGCCCAAGGGGGGAGGGGTTCCTAGGGACCCAACTAATTTCTATGAAGCGGTGGGCGGATTTAAAATTTGTTTGTTTTTTTTACTTTCAGGAGAAGCGTATTCAATTAGCAAAAAACTCCTTGGAAAATTTGATTGCGTAACGAGAATCGCAAAAAATCAAAGGTTGGGTACTATGGAACCCCCCCCCCCCCCTTGGGCACTTAAGTGAATATACGACAAAAAGTTTTAGTGGCACTCTTTCGAAAAAAATAATTCTGTTGGTATTTATATGAAATTATAAAATGAGTGTTAACATGAACATATTTCGGCCAACATTAATATACTTGTTTGGTATAATCAGCCAAAGAGAATAATTTTTAAACATGCATACAATTGTTTTAGTTTTCCTTCAAAATCTGTCTTTTTTGGCATCAGCATTCAGGCTTCGAGTGATGATGTAAGATCGCAGTGTTTGAAATTGTAATTCTGCTCTGAAAATAAATAATATTCTCTGAGGTTAAGTTTCATCAATGGGCGATACTAATTTAATAGAATGTTTCCGTCATATCTAAATTACTCTAAACCATTTTGAAAGGGTTACGACGTTGTGGAAATAAAACCGAGGTGACTGAAATACAATATGCGAAATCCATCGCGATCTACAAAGAGAAACTATTCTGTTTAAAACACAAAACGTACACTAGAATAACAATGGGCAAGTTATTCTGATGAAAGAGTAAAAGAGAGCAAAACATTATTTGCGATATGACACATTGGACACATCAAAACAATTACTCTGTTCAAGAAATCCACGAATTTTCATCAGAGCACAGAGCGCCCCCTGGAGTTAGCGCCTCATGGCATGTATATAAATACAAAAGCCTAAACGATTTGACCTTCGTACATCCACCGAAAACGCTCCATTGCGGCCAGCCGAACATGTTGCTTTCAAATGGTAAACAGGGCATATACTAAGTGCTAATTGCTTGGAAATTAAACAAGTCGCGAAATAACCTGGCGCCCCCCCCCCCCCCCCCCCCCCCCACTGGCCGGGGTGGCGGGGTAACCTGAACGCCTGAAGCCACACTGTTACAATTTTCGTAAATTAAGAAAAAACAGAATTTTCGTTATTTTACTGTAATTTTTTTTTAATCCATTAATTATGAGACAAATTTCTGTTAAATCATAGTGTCAAAGTTCCGTTCATTGACAGGAAATTTGTAAATTTACCCCAAAAAGTC
The DNA here is from genome assembly GCA_023653785.1 of Ophioderma brevispina. NCBI lineage: Eukaryota > Metazoa > Echinodermata > Ophiuroidea > Amphilepidida > Ophiodermatidae > Ophioderma > Ophioderma brevispina. Next base: position 3,337 of record JAMKCH010023440.1, read on the forward strand.
TGGAGAATTCTGCTGCCAGAAATTTCTGTAAATTACCGGAAATGTTCTAACAGTGTACACGAGCTCGGGTAACCACCCGAGTAACAAAGGGTTCAGGGGGGCGGGGGTGGGGGGGCTGTGGTGGAGTGGGGGGGCGGGGGGGGGAAAAAAAATAAGAAGGGGGGGGGGGGGGGGTGGGGGGGGGACCCCATATGAGGACCAGAAACGAATGTATTGGTACCCTAGCTTATGACCCTATCTGTTCAAATGGGATACCCTATCGAAACCAGATCTATTCAAATAGATATGCTATCCGAGATCCGGGGCTAAGCAAATATCCATTGGAATTTTAACCTGGATTTTTACACTCCATTTGAGTAGTTATGGGACTGTTCATTCTGATTTTGGAGCATGATATCAACACAAAATCATCATTCTAACACAATTCTGCTGATTTTACACACTATGTCTGAAACTGAAAAGTAAAATTGATTACCAATACTGTGAGACTGACAGAGACATAGGTTGAATTTGTACAATATATTGCAAGTCTCGAGACCTGCCAGTGCCCAGGTTAGGGGTTTCTGTAACGCAGGTGGATTACCGACCATAATACCATCAAGTTACCCTCCCCCGGCCGCGGCTTGCCAGCGCCAGCGCTGACGCTGCGTGCTTATATGAAGGAGAGAGTATCGGGCAGCACTGAGGGATAAGTGGATTCCCCGGTTATTTATTCTATTATTAGTTACGAGAAAATATAACTTGACTTAGGGCAGGGCGTATCTTACACCACATCTATGTAGGGCTATTTATATTGGCGGACATTATTTTTGGGAATATCAATCAAATATCCGTCTTTTCTAGGTCCCAGTTGATTTATGAACAAAAACGTATACAAAAGTGGTGGTATACCACATTAGAACACACACACACACATATGAAATTGGACCACGATCGGGTCACCAGCGTTAATATGTAATTTATACACATGCCAGTTCCCCAACCGCTAATTTAGCCCCAAAATTCCGTTACAAAAGTCCATAAAATTGCTTTTTAAAGAAAAAATCGATTCTGGAACACCACTAATTCGCAAAAATTAGTTGGTTTGTAAGCCACTAAGTTCGGCGCTTTCGCTTTACCCAGTACCAAAATCAAAGTGAGTATCCCGGACATATATGAATTAGAATCCAAGTTTAAAGTTAGAGTTTATAGCAAACTAAGTTGTACGTTCAAAAATTTAAATTTATAACGTAAAACTTAATAATCCGCGCAAATCTGGGACACCGAAAAAATAAAAATTCAAAACGAGAAATCACTCAATATGCCAGTTTAATACAGAGAGGGCTGGAACATTGGATACTGAGCTACCTAAAAACAAATAACACCGTTGGAGGTATGTAAAATATAGGGTGTTTAAAGGCCCATTTTGTGATCCTAGCACATATTTTTGGTTTTATGGTTCACTAAAAGATACTATGAATCCCCGAGAAAAAGTATCATGGTTATTGTCAAATTTCAGTTGATTCTGACGGTGCGATTTGATGTATGCGCAAACGTTGGTATCAAGCTGTCACATAGGCTACTGTGTGTAATTCGTCCGTTTACGGAAGAAAAACAAATTACGAATTTCTTCAGAGAAGCATTCGAGTTTACACGTTAGATTACGCACACATCTATACTTAGCCCAACTGTCAGATGACATAAAATCTAACTTTTTATGAAAGTGAGTGCATGGGATCGAGGCTGTGGAACACGAAATGCACCTTTAACATAAAGTTGCGTAAATAAAATTAAAACAATGTGTAATTCGTATTTTTTACAAAACCTATGTGAAGGTATAAAACAAATTTACACAACTTCTTCTTGTTTTTCGTACACACATAGTTGCTAGGTTCACATGTCTAAACAACCTCATAATTTTACACAACTTGTTACTTTTTTAAAAAAGCCAGATTTATTAATTAAAATACATTACATTTCGTTTTAAATGATTAAATGGCAATCACGGTATAAGAAACAGCCATGATTTAGAAATAGGCGCCCTTAGTGATATATAGATGATCCCGTTATCATGATCATGATATGTTAATGATGGGGCGTCCGACTTTTCTGTTGTTTTTTTCACAATCATTCTGTTTTCTTTTCATTCTTTATATTGTGTGGTGTGTGCTGTCAGAATATCTATAGGCCTACAACATTTATATGTCATGCACCCCAGCCTTCACTCATAAACCTACAAGAGAATGGAACATTTACTCTACCAGCCAATCTAGTTCTCCTCTGACCAGACTGATTGACTTAGTAAGCGCTTTGAGTTAACAAAGATTGTGTTGATTCACGGCTTTTACGACCTACTACAATTTACTCTGTTGACACTCGATAAATTGGGAACAGGCGCATTTTGTAGCTTGATTTCCTGGGATACTTAGGAGTGCAGTGCTTGAGATACAACGGTTTGGTTAATGTATCAAAACCACTTAACATAAGTGCGGTTGGCCGCCCACGCTCGGTATGATATGATATACGGTTCCAACATAAAATATGGGGATAACAAATCATTACCTTCAAAATTCAGAAGTGACTGTGCGCTTTATATTTTACAGTAATACTCAGTACTACCTGGATTTGATCAGAAACAAAGCTGTTTAAACAGACAGTACAACCCAGCTTGACTTCAACGAGTCTAGAACGCACTAGTAAAAGGAATTCTACCGTGATGAACGTTTTTAATTGGGCCGTGACTCGCATCACGGTAGAAGGCACTTCCGTATACAAAACCTGTAGCAGTGCCCTCAGTGTCAAATGAATCCGCTCCGAAGCAAAAAGGTTTCGCAAATATTCGCGTTTTCGGAGCTAATAAAATTGTTTATATAATCCGCGCTCGTAAAACCCAGGCCACACACTTACCTAAGGTCTTTTATCATAATAGAGCATAAAATTCATAATGATGAATTCTGAGATACAAAATTCAGGGGAAATCCTTCCACATATAATGTATAGTTCCACAACAGTGGACGGCAGCGGCAATACTAGGCGCATTACTCAACAGTTGAAAGCAAATTGTAGAGTTATTTGTTTATTTCTGGCCTTTTTTGCAAATCCCTGTTGATGATTTGTATTAAGGGACTTTAGCAACAAATTGGGTGAGTAATTTTATCTCTGAGTGTATTGTGAATTCAGTAAATTGCTGCTACACGTTTTTAAGTAACACTCTTCTGCAAACTAAAATAGAGCGGTCCATTACGAAAAACGTCATTCCGGTTAAAAAATGCGTCTGATTGCTCGTATATTTAGGGTGCATGGCGAATAAGACTCACTCAGTTATCAGACTTTTTAACGGAAACCCGATTCATCTCTAACTTTGGAATTGAACATTTTTGACTATCTTTAGTTTCTTGATTGGATATTTTTAAGGTGCAGTTCCTGATTCCAGGCCACCTTCTGTTTATTCATAGTTCACTAGATATCCTGAGAAAAGCTATTACACGAAATTTGAGTTAATCCCGATCTTGCGGTTTGCGGTATGAGCAAATACTTGTTTCCCACGGTCCCATAAAGCCACTGTGCTGTAAATTTCTGTCCTTTACGGGACAGAAAATACATAAATTGCGAATTTCTTACAGATGCGACCGAATTTGCACGTACGATTTGGTACACATGGATTACTAAAGCTAACGGTTCGGATGATATAAAAATCTCTTGTTTGAGGTAAGTCGGGGGGACGAGGTTGTGGATCACGAATGCCCCTTTAATGTCTACTCAAAAAATTCATTAATTTCGAATCTCTGAGCCAGCATTAAATGATAAAGCTGTTTAGAATGCGAAAAAGGTATGATTTTGATGATTTAAGGCGATCAATGAATGACAGTGACGATTTCCTGATGATGGCAGCATATAATAATTAAGCAACAGCGCAGTGAGCGACCTTTCGGGTCAGAGTCTGGCGCTTTATAAATGTCATTATTATTTTTGGAAACCGGTGTAGAAGTAATTTATAGTCCGGAGTACTCACGTCCGGGTACAATGGTAAAGAATAGAGCACTCAATCAGTGACTCTTCACGCAATATTTAGTTTCACGCTTTATTCCGTTATCGTCTATGGAGCCGGGACTGTGGTTCCCACCCGACCTATCTGCTTTCACACCGGTTAACTCTCATTTGCGAAGAAATATCAAATGGTGCTTGATTTAACTCAAATTTGTAACTGATGTTTTTGGTGATCATGCGATTCCAAAGTGAGGGAGAACCAAGGCAATATCTTGTTAACGCATGTGTGTCAGAGTTGACCAACCATACCCATCGCAGCATGTGCTTATTCCGTTAACGAGCTTTATTCCGTCAGTGAGTAGGTGGTCCAAGACGTCACAGGTGACTAAACAAGACGATTCCTGAAACCTAAAAATCGGACCAGGAATGCTCGGTCCAAACCACCTTTCTTAGTTTTTTTGTCTTGAGTTCTGAAAATTATGGTGTTGACTGGTATGATGCATGACTGACTATCCAAATGCTTGCAATGCATGCATTAGTCCACAGCAGGTTCAGTCTTGGTTGCTGCGATAAAGATATACACTTGGGTGTCGTATTGAGGGCGGTGTTCTGGACCCAACGCCGTCGTGTATGGCAAGCCATAAAGGCCATAACGTAGGCGCAACGCGTTGCGAGAAAGTAGCAACGCGTTGCCAAAATTTCACCAAAACGCGTTGCGGTTGTTGGCCAATAAAATCGATCCAATTTCTGTGGACCGTACTTGCCGTACGATTGCCGCAACGCGTTGTGGAGGAAGTAGCAACGCGTGCGACGCGACATTTCTGCAACGCGTTGCGGCGTCGGCCAATCAAAAATCATGAATTTCTGTGACGTAATTAAAACTAGCTAACAACCGCGTTGCGGCAATACGTTATGGCCCCTATGGCTTTCACAACGCGTTGCAAGCCATCACAACGCGTTGCGAGCTTCACAAGCGTGTGAAGGTTTGCAACGCTGTGTGAAGTTCGAACTCGCAACGCGTTGTGAGATTTATATTTTTGAAATACGTCACAGACATCTGATTTTGATTGGCCGACACCGCAACGCGTTTCTGAAATGTCGCAACGCGTTGCTGGAAATGTCGCAACGCGTTGCCGAATGTCGCAAAGCGTGTGACTTTCTTCACAACGCGTGCGGCAATACGTTATGCGCGTTGCCCTTATGGCCTGTGACCTTAGCACAACGCGTGTGAAGCTTGCAACGCAGTGTGTAAGCTCGCAACACGCTGTGAAGAGTTTGCAACACGTTGCACACAGTATATAGCAAGCGTTGTGGGTTATTTTTTAAAACGTCACAGAAAATTATGATTTTTGATTGGCCCCACCGAAACGTGTTGCTGAAATGCGCAACGCATTGCCGAAATGTCAGCCAAAGCGTTGTACTTTCTCGACAAACGCGTGCAGCACATACGTTTAATGGCATTTTAGGTTTGCGATAGTCGTGTACCAAAACTTAACACTGTTTTACAATGTTGTATGGCGTTGCTGGTTCAGCCTGTTGAACAGTAGACTAAAGTTGAAAGCCATAAACCCAAAGCTATATATGAAATTTCAAAAAACACATACACAAGCATTTGCGGCATGGATTAAGAACACTGACCAGTCTAGCCTTTGATGGTGACTGTGATTCTCTAGCATATACCCACCACAGCCCCGCTCAGTCACAGCATCCACCAGCAAACATGCAGTCAGCCATGGCAGTGCCATGATGGTGCTGCAGCATGAGCTTCCCGGGACACAGCATTACCAATGCACCTGCACAGCAATCCTCTCATGTCCAGACTCAGCTTTAATTTCAGAAATCGTTTGTGGCTTTATTTCCGATGTCTGAATATGAATGCAAATCGGGAGGCAAATGTATACAACATCATCACCGGACTCGGGCTTTCGGTGATGGGCAAAGCCATTTGGCGACTGGGTGACGAAGCGCTAAATATACTTGTCAATCTTGTAACAAAACATCCACAAAAGCTATATTAATCTCTCCCACGCGATCAAGTACGTGTGGTGGCTGAAGAGAGAAAGGCAACGGCCACTTTGAAATAAAAATCCCTAAAAAACATTCAAATTTCAATTTTTTTTTTCTCAAAAATTCTTCATCCAACTCCATTTTTTTGTTGGATGAGACAAGTTGCTCCAAAAGATCGTTTTCTAACCTATGCAAAAGCGTAGAGTCGTTTGGTAAGATAAATGTGAAATTGATGAGTTAAACTTGGTCCCAAATGAGTCGATTTTAGCGGATACTTCGGCATTGGTCTTACACACAGTTCGCAAACTCTAAATCCCAACTTCAATAACGAAACATTAATGACCGTCAGCCGCCTGCTGCGGGGCATGGAGATTTTTTTCACTCCGAGCCCGGACTACCCCGGTGCATCCGTCCCCGCCCCGACCCGACCATAATTTAAGGGCAACTCGCCGACCCGGACCGGCTAAGCTTTTTTTAATGGACCGGACCGCCTCTTTTAGACCCGACCGGTGCTCACTCATTCCCGGTAGAACGAGTCCATGTGAACTATGAAGTTTTCAGATTCAATTGTCTTGATGTTACCGCGCTACTTGAGTATTTACGTTATTAGTTCGTGTCCGTATGTAAGGGAACTGGTTCCCATGGGCCTTTCGTGTTTATTTTCTAATTTGCATTGGATTCCATATACATTAACCCTTTTATCAAGTAATCATGGTGCCAATTTTTTCTGAGCAGTTATAATATATTATTATGCCAATTAATATGACGTCATTTAAAAAAATGTAGAAACGCTCAAGTACCATAAAGGTTTCCTGAAAAAGCGAATATATTCCGTGACCCATTACAAACTCTTATCTTGCGTTTCCACCTTGATCGGTCTTCAAATTGAAAAGGGCGGCCAAAACGGGCGCATTTGAAGATAAAACCTTAAAATGATCATATTAACTTTAATATATTTGGTTATCCATCCAAAATTTGTATATTAAAGTGTAAGATTTATTTCCTTGACCATTATAAACTCGTGTCTTCCGTTTCCGTTTTGATAACAATGGAGAAATGCCCAGAAGCGACCGTACGATTCTGCCGTTTCAGACTTTTTCAAAGCCTACAACTTACCAATGCCTGTGATTTTATTTTAGGTATCATCCAGAAATTAATTGTAAAAGTATAATTGGGGTATGAGACTTTTTTATCACCCGATATTTACATTAATATTACTTTATTTGTTATCAGTCTTACATTCACTATGTTGGTCAAGTTGAAACAGGTACATGGCATTTTGGTAGGTTTAAAGAACTTAAACGGAAGGAATATTCCATTTTTATTCATTGAAAGTATGTTAACAACCAAAATATACGAGACATGAGTTTTCAATTGTCAGGTTATATTGTTTCATATTAAAATTCGTTCTTTTATGGTTGATTTCTGGATAATATAACTAAAATATATTCCAGATGGTAAATTTGTACTTAACGAAATTTGAAAGACGTCCATATTGCTGCCATCTTGAATTTAAGGCAAGATTTCAGATATAGCCTGACAAGTTGTGATGTATTCACAAATTTCCATTTTGATGAACTTTTGGAGACATTTTAGTACCCATCCTGAATTTGAAGCAAGCGAATGCTTGATACAGTTTCTGTTACTCGTGAAAATATGTGTGTTTTTTCCTCATTTAATGATTTATTTGGCCCAATATGCCGCATTTGTAATAGTTTTCATTTTTGGAACCGCCATCTTGAGTATTGCTGGAATGCTGCATGTTTTCATTGTGTTAACTTTTCACTGCGTTACAGAATATTAAAAGGAAGCTATTAACGGGTTTTGATTGTGTCTAATGGTATATTAATTTAGTTTTAGAAATATGACGTCATACTTCTTTCATGTGAAATGGTGAACACACACTCGAAAAAAAATGGGCACCATTAATTTTTTTGTTCAATCATATTCATAATAACAAGGTTCCACCAGAGAGAAACGGAAAATAATATAAACATCCAAAGCCCACGGGAACACACATGCCCCGACTATATGTTCAAAAATTGATGAAGGTAACTTGCGCCATTGTCATTCTTGGTCAGTTTACCTTTTCCGAAATATGAAGTATAATATTGACCCAAAAATCTGGTTGTAAAATGTTAGGAATATATCCGTGAATGCGAAATGTGATGTGAAGGATGACCCACTTATGTTTTAAAATGAAATTAAACACGCGGCAGTTGGCGTGATTTTTCTGTGAAGGAGCACTATAGTGTTATCATTAGACGTAGATGTAGTAACAAGTCCCAATTGGTCAGTTAGTTTTGCAGAAAATCCCTAGACAGGGGCCCATTTTCCAAGTTAACATCCCTAGATAGGGTCATTGTTTATCTTTTAAAATAAGGCAAATGGTTCTTTCATAATCAGAACAGATAGATGCGACTTGGTCCGACTCGGGAATTCGATGGTTGCTGTTAGGTGGGCATGTCCTACCACTGGTCCCGACGGTGCAATGGTTCCGCTTAGTTTTCTTCAATATTACGGGGAATTACAAGTTTTCCAAGAACCAGTGAACATTCTTCAGCGATATGGGGGAGCGCCTGATATGTGGAAAAGGGAAAAGATCAGTGGGGAAGCGCCCCCAGGCTGATTGTAAGCTAGATGAGTATATGTTTTCCAAAGATAATGAAACTGGCAAACTCGCGAATCTATTGTATGAACGAAGCACTTTTTGATTTTAACTTGAAAATGAATTTAGAATCCATACTGAGTCATTAAATTACGCAAGAGATTCTTAAGTATGCTGTCATGTGCCATGTAGGTAAGATGATTTCAGACAAACAATTTTTGAGACAATGGGCGGAGCACTCCAAATTCACTGATACACTTAGGCCGAACCGTAAAGCCGGGAAAAATGCGACGGTGATGCTGCAGATTAGAATGAAAAACCATGGGACAACCCCAGATATACATTTTCATATATGGCTCTGATTTTTTATACAGCTTAAAATTATGTCCCCCGGACCGAAAGCCCAATAGGCCCCGACCCTCTACCCCGAAACCCCGTCCAAATCATCCCCGACGGACCTGGAAAGGGGAATAAGTGCTAAACAGCCACCCCGACCGGTTTTCGGATCGGTCCGGGTCGGTCCGGTCCGGGGAAGTTCGGGGATTCGGGGTGCTCCGCAGGGACTATAAGTTTGCATTGACCAATTCGCCATTTTTGTTAACACATGAGTCATAATATGTCAGCGGGAAATCAAAAATTGACAACCAAATCTATCATCTGTATTTTTATCCTAAATGTACATGATAGAGGAGATCGAAATATACACAAGGAAATGTTCTGTTGAAGGGTCAGGACTTCCGGAAGAAGGTAAAAAATAATAAAATATGAAAAAAATACAGATATCAATGTAATAGGTAATTATGCACAAAGCAGCTATCGATTTTCCCAAGGGGGATTAATCATAACTCCCACTGGTACAGGGAAAGTGTTTTTTGAAAGGGGCACTATCATGCCCAATGATCTATTGTGGGCCTGTGATCTAAGCATTGGCTCATAAAACCAAAAACGCGATGTTATTTCACACAATGTCATAACGGAAAGGATATGATTTATATCGTACTCCATATTCCATTGGGACTTGCATACAGATGAGACCACTTCAGCTACGCATGTATTTCTGTAATTAATCCATCATACCCTTAGACATTATTAATAGTTTAACAGCCGTGAAAATGTAAGCAATTTCATTGGCAATGGCCCGGGTCTCAATTCGACAATTGAACCCACAGTAGTATGCGATGCGTATTGAGGTTATTGGGAGGTTGAAAAGCGCTCGCGTATACAGCGTTTGCTATGTTCGCGCGCGACTGACCAACTTTGCATCTCGTTGCGTTTTGATGCGTTCAACGGTGGTTCGACTTTTGTCACTAGGTGCTGGCAGCGTCCTTTTCTTGCTGAATTTGAAGCCATGCAGTATCGGAAATTGGGTTAAATATGCCTTAAATTATAAAGCTGTTTAAGAATGAGACTAAAGGTATGATTTTTGGAGCTGGTACTCTCTTACGAGCGAATTGAAACGGCGACACCATTATTTTGCGTAGAGAACTCAGCATCCGGCCTCATTCTTCCACCTGAAAACTAATGGTACACCGGCTGGTTTCATTCGTTGAAAGAGAGCACAGGTGCAGATGTAATTATAGTCCGATCCGACTCGTATTCACAATCCGGCTACAACGGTAAGGGAATAGGGCACTCAATTCAGTTGCACTCTTATACGCAACGTAGTTCACGCTTTATGCGTTATCGTCTATGGAGCCGGACTATGGTTCCCACCGGCTATAGTTGCTTTCACACCGGTCCCAAAATCATATACCTTTATCTCTAAGGCTTAAAGACACTGTGAAAAACATGAAAGCAAATTTTATTGGTGATTACCCGGGTTTCAATTGTTTATGAACCCAGATAGTAGGTACGCGATATGATGCCAAATTCAAATTTACACTAATTTTGACACAAAAGATTTTACCAAATTTTGGGAGGGCGCTGTACTTTATAACGTCTAGTAGCAAGGTGATGGGAATGTTGGTACCTATTCTGGAAGAACTGGATAGAGTGATCAAGTCATAGGGTTAGTACACCCCCCCAACCCCCCCACACTCCCCCGCCCACCCCCCCCCGGGTAGGCGTGTTTGTTACAAAAAAAGTTAGCTGGTTAGAGGAGGGACTATCCCGCGATCTTTTCTTGGGGATTTACCGTTTCTACTACTTTCTTCTTTTCAAGCATTAAAACATAAAATAACATATATTACACAACAACCATAACATAACTCGTTTCAGCCATATCCTGTGTAACTTGATTAAATGAATTGGTTAACTTTGCAGTTGATTAGCCTTGTCACCAACTAAAAATAAACTGATTTAACACTTACGTGTAACGCCTACGTGTAGCTGAGGATAAAGACATTGCCCATACTTAATGGTCATAAGTAGGTACAAACAGGATTTGTTTTGGGAGTTTCCTAACCTGCCCCATCTGACACACTTTTTTCTGACACACTTATGAATGCGGACACTTTAATGGAATAAACCTGGGCTTTATTCCATGAAGGTTTCGATTCATAAGTGTGTCATGTGGGTCATAGTTACAGAAACTCCCGATTGGTTTCCACAATATGTCAACCACTTCAACTCACCTCTTATGTAAATTTTACAATAGTGTTTGAAGTATATAAATTACAACATATGTTTCTCGTTAAAATACATTCTATTTTCATCATAGATGAAAAACCGAGAGAGAGAGAGACAACAGACAGACAGACAGACAGACCGACAGACAGACAGACAGACAGGTTGACAGACATACAGAGGGAGAAGGAAAAAAGTAGTAATTACTTGCTTGATCGAGATATAAATTGGTATCACACTGGCAACCCCAAACAAACAGTGATCCACTCTCTCCAGGTGAGTCTGGAAGTCGACTGAATAAAAGGAAAAAGGTAAACAAAGAACTAGATTAAAGCAATAACAGCACATTAATTTGAAGAGCGCCCCCAATTTCCAATATTTGAGATTTTTGCAACAGCTGCATTGGCAATTGTCTGGAAAACTATACCTGAGAATGGTAGAGCTAAACATTATCTCTGTGTCACAAAGAAGGAATTTGTAGATAGAATAATTAAGATCGGAGATCAGCCGACAACAATTCAACGGCTGCTGGAAAAAGTTCCTTCCATAGCTGGGAATTGCGCCATGTCACTGTTAGAACGCTGGGTAAAATGTTACGGGGGGTAAAACCAAGTTGGGCACATTTTGGCCCACATTGGTAAATAAACGCAAGTTTGGTAAATGTTAATGTACGCACTTGGTTGGGTAAATGTCTAATCTCGCGTCCAAATATGTTTTTTTAACTAGTAATTGGTAATCCAGGACCAAATTTACCATTAATTGTACAATCAAAGGAAAATGAGATAATTATTACTATAGCCCATCATAACATGCATGGAATCATATATGCATGGTAATGATGGTTGATCAACTTTGATATACATGTTAAAGAAACTGTAAATCATACTATATGATTTTAAATATCACTTCATTCATTCATTTCTGATTTATGTATTTCTAAATTTTAATATATAATTTAATTAATTTTTATATTATGATTATATTCATTATGATTTTATTTTGTTATATTAATCTATCATTCCTACTGATTCCATCCCCAACCATTACCATCACACTTTCCCCAGTTACTTTTTAGTGTTCCGGCCGCTTTCAGTATATTCATTATTTGTCAGCACAGGCATTAATTACCACTTTAGTTGGGTTAACTTACGCGGTGGGTCACTTCCCATGTATACTTTCATTTTCCCGCCGTTGCATGTATTTTACCAATAGTTGGGTAAACACAATTCACGTGGACGTATTTGCACCAATTTAAACATCGCCTGAAGTTTAGGCATCATCATTGATCATGGGCGGAATCGTAAGCATAGAGGTTGTGCCAGTGGGGACGGGAAGATCTCATTGACGCTTTTGCAGGTAAGATCATACTTTTATAATCCAATAAGATAAAATTCATGTGGATCTTGGTACTAAGACAAGTTATTTGTTTTGTGTGCTGGTATTTTTGCGACAGAACGTCTGTTAGTAAAAGCGAAGCTGTTTCAGCCCGGTCAGTTGTTCAAGACACACTCATGCACTACATAAGCCTACATGTGCCTATTCAATTGTATTGACCTGTCATGCATATGAAGTGCATCATGCATGCATGCCAATACTAGCTCGTTGATCTGTCTGTCGTCCATTGACATGACAAGACAAAGTCGAGGCCCAAGATTTTCAAACTCTAGCAGACCACTTAATATTGGGCACAAAATGACAAATCATCCAATTTTATCTTTACTACTACGACAGCCCTTTACTGTCGCAAAATACCAGCACACCCAAAACAATAACTTTATCTTATACAAAGAATCGCATTTACTTTTATCTATAATGATTATAAAAGTGGAGGTCTATTACCTGCCAAGCCGTCCATATTACAATACCCTTGAGTATTACCCATTAACTCTAGTACTCATGGTGGTTTTGTATGCAATTATGTCCAGAGCTAAACTTTTCAGAACCATAATTGGAAGGTCCAGGAACACTATGTGGTTGGTAACATAATTCCCACTGAGCCGAAAATCGAAAGGAGGCCACGTCCCCCTTGTTGGGCGGGGTCACGCCCCTTTGAGCGAAGTACGACTGACTGTATCTACTACAGAACCGTTGGACCTAGGAGGTTGAGAGAAACCACTCAAAAAAATGTGTGTATGTGGCCATATTATGGGGGGTCAGTAATTCATTTTATTCTCCAAAAGTCAAAGGTTTTTACGATAATTGTCAAAAACTGATTTCACCATATTGCGTACATATAAAATTTTGAATGAATTCCAAGGTTTTCATGCAAAAAACAGGAAGGGAGTTCACCAACACCTTGGATTTGCTCTAACTCCTCCTCAGAGAAAATATTTTGGGGATAACTAAGGGTATGTCACAAAAAGAATTTCATTTTCCTTTCCGTTCCAAATGCAGCAGCCCGTCCAAAATTGTGTGACTTTGAGCAATTGGGTAATATTAGGTGAAAAAACCCGGGTGCTTTACATGTAAGTGCTGTTATAAAAACATTGTATTTCTTCTCAAAACTGAATCATTAGAACGTTTTATTGCACATCGCTTGGACCAGTTTGGATTTCAACTGGGATATAATCAGCATGCAGCATTTAAATGTTACTCTTTTCATTTTCATGGGGGGGGGGGGCAAATGGTCCATCGTAAAGTGAAATATATTTGTTTTTTCCATTTTATAGGTACTTCAGTTAAAGTTAAGTTTAATGCTGCGGAAGGTCTTTAATTAATCTAAACTAAAGCAACCAACTGCTGCTTGTGACCATGAAACAGACAAATGAAAGATCCACCCCGGTAAATGCATGGAAAAACAACTAAAATAACCTGAACTTAGACGGCACAGTGTATTTTCATTTGTAGGCGACTGCAAGGGTAAAAGCGCTGAAATGGCCACATTATGAATGGGGGGGGGTTCAGTAATACATTTTTATATCAAAAAGTCAAAGGTTTTTAAGATAATTGTCAAAAACCTGATTTTTCGACCAATATATTGCACTAAACATTAAGAGGAAATTCATAAGGATTTCGATGCCAAAAACAGAAGGGCGTTCACCATAGAACCTTGGATTTGCTCTAACTCTCCCAATATTATATGTTAGGGTAACTAAGGGTATAACACAAACAGAAAAATCATATTCTCACCGGTAGCCCGTAAAGTTTTGACCTTGAGGAGCAAATGGGTAATAGATATAGGTACAGTGACAACCGTCAATTTTTTATAAGTGCCGTTATATGGTGTATTGCTCCAAAACTCAATCAATTATAGCTAGTTATGACGTTTGGTATTGCACAGAACTATTGACCATTGGATCTCAACTGGTATATAATCAGCATTTCACTGTTACTCCTTTCGTTTTCATTGGAAGGGGTACCATGCTAAAATGGATGTTTCAGATCAGCAAATTTCCCCGTCTCATCTTTTCTCCGTCTTTGCTACTCTTCCTCTTTCTTCTCTCCTTTGGCCATTCTCTTCTTCCCTATTCCCCTTCCCGATTTCCCACCCTTTTTCTCTCTCTTCTTTCCCCTTTCCCTTCTTCCCTCTTTTTTTTTCTTTCTCTTTCTTTCTCTCTTTTTCTTTCTTCCCTTTTTGGCTCCCCTTCTCGTTTTGTGTGGGTGTGGGGGCACTTTCCCCCTGCTCCTCCTCCATTGGCTATGCCATGGTAGTGCTGCGTAAAAAAAATGGAATACATTTTAGCGACTTTTTCATTTGAACACAAAAGGGGCCCCAACTTTTAGGAGTCATGACATTTTTAGCCTGCTTCAATGTGAACCGGCATGTGTTAGTGCATTTTGATTATTTAATTTTTAAAGATCCTTCAGCATCTTTTACCTTTGCCATTAGGCCCTACAAAGGAAAAATACATATAGATTAAGTCGCCTATTCCCACCACGCGGAGTGCGGCGTGCCGTCTAGGTTCAGGGATCTTAGTTTTTTTTCCATACATACCAGTTAGGGGGGATCTGTAATTTTTGTCTGTTTCGTGGTCAACAAGCATACAGTTAGTGCTTTTAGATCATTTCAAGACCCTTCAGCAGCATTTAACTTGCTGCTGAGTGCCTTAAACCAGGGCCGTATGCATGATTGGGATTGGGGGTGCGGGATTCGAAAAAGTGGAACTTTTTTTGCTAAAAGTGGACATAACCAACCCCCCCCCATGACTTTTTGAGCATTTCAATCATCAAAAAGTGGACTTTCTTGTAAAACTTCCCTAAATTTTGGATCTTTTTGTGGAATTTGGGCACCTCCCTGCGTAAACGGACCATACATGACGGTGGGCCTGTCTTTAACTTAACTTTAACTTAAGTCCCTATAAAAATGGAAAACAATTATATTTCACTTTACGATGGGCCAATTTGACTCACCCCCCCAGGAAAATGAAAGGAGTAATTGGAAATTATTTTACCAACCAATATGTTCCTGGACCTTCAACTAGTTGGGGATTCCTGAAAGTTTGCTCTGGACATATAATTGCATACAAAAAACCACCATGAGCTACTAGAGTAAATATCAATTGGGTAAAAGCCAATACAACTGCCCAACAAGTTGCTAAATTTACCCAATAATGTGTCAAAATAAATACCCAATTCCCCTTGAATATTACCCAATATAATTGGGTAAAAGCAATACAACTGCCAACCAGTGGATAAATTTACCCAATGCTGTGGTAAAATAAATACCCAATACCCTTGAATATTACCCAATAAAAAAGGTAAGGGGACGGACCTGTAATACACAGAACGGGAGTGACCAGCTCTCTTTCGAAGCGATTGGCCATAACGCCACCCATATAATGGTTGCTGTATGGTGGCTCGCTACACCTCCTCTACTAAAACTCTCAGGCAGTTGTGTACCTTCCGCTTGAATAATGGCCGGTACCCCCCCATTTATACACCTGGGTAGAGAGGAAGTATTGAGGGTAAAGCGCCTTACTCAGGCGAAAACACATTGGCCACAGCGGGCTCGAACCCACAACTTGCGTGAGGGAGCGGGCGCTTTAAAAATCCCACCGGCCACATGTACCCAATGTAATTGGGAAAAGGCAATACACTGCCCAACAGTTGGATAAAAGTAACCCAATTTTGTGGAAAATCTTAAAATAACTACCAGTAACAGTTTGGTAAAATTATTTTGCCCAACAAAATGGTTGTTTTTAACCCCTTATTTTTGGTACACATTTACCCAGAAATGGGTTGTTCAAAGTGCACCCAGCGGTTGGGTAAAAGTTGGGTTAAAATTTACCGCAACCGTGCAACAGTGTACGTGTCTGCGCTCTTCTCTTTCGTTGTCCGTCGGTTCACGCAAGTTAAGTTATAGGTCAATTTTGTGAGGTGTTTGGCGTTTCCGTAAGATTACAATCGGGAATCCCATTCTAATTAACACAATCGTTTCTTTTAGTCAAATACGCGTTTTTTAGCATTGTCTTTGCAGGTTAATTAAACAATGTGCAAATATCCAATTTTGAATTGGGCGGCCTCTCAAAAAGGACATTTAACACGTGGTGGAGATTAATATGGTGCGAAAATTGGCGAATTTCAACGAATGTCAAAAAGGTTGAATAAGAAAATTGTTGGTTTTTGACCGCTCGCAATATTTCGGGTAATGAACGATTAGTTTTGTTACTTTCACAGAACATTGATTTTTTTCGCATTGTCAAAGAGGGAGGCGATATTCAGAGTTTTATCAGGTCCTTTTCTGTAACTACGAACAACTACAATACAAAGAAAAGTAAAATAATAACATAACGGGAAACGCACGCGTAAATGGAAAATGCATTTTTTCCGGTCGAAACAATGGGGTTATATGCCTATGAACTGCCAGAAGCGGTAGCATTACCCACCTTTCATGAGAAAACCAAAATATGGGTCTATTAGGTGAATGATTGTTTGACCACTGATTGCATAATTTTCGTCTCTTATAAACAAAA
>JAMKCH010023441.1:0-28524 GCA_023653785.1 Ophioderma brevispina
ATACACTGTTGGAGAACACATTTATTTATTCAATATTGCCAACACATTAGTAATTCATAAATTGATATATACTAGACACCCAAGAATATTTTAACTTTTTGGACCACAAAAAAGTAGACATCTGCTTTATAGCATGTCCTCAAGTTTTACTGCTAGAGGTTAAACCTAAGGTCAGTTACAATGACAAATAGATTACTATTTTTTAAGCCATGTGTAAGGTTTGCTGTTTGCTACTCATTTAGTTCACGTATAGGTTCACATATACATGCATCTATACTGTTCATTCAAAAGGATTTCTGACAAATTAAAATATTCTATCAAATATGGCATCAAATCTCACATCTTTCACTGAAAGTTTAAAGTATGCTGCAGAAAAGTTGGGCATTCCCCAATTCAGAGAACATCAAGAAGATGCTATTATTACATTTGTTAAATGGGTAAATGATGTTGTGTGTTTCTACTCATACAACTAACTATGGCAAGTCAAAGATTTTCCAAGGAATCCCGCTTTGCAAGGATTTCTTAAACCGACATGAATCTCAACGAGCAATTGCCATCGTAGTTTCTCCTATTGTTGCCATAATCGAGCAACAAGTTGCTGAATTGAATGGCAAAGGGATACCAGCACTTCATGTTCGTGTGGATTCTACCTGGACTGAAAAGAGTGCTGCAATAAAGTCTGGGCAATATTCTATTTTATATGGAAGTCCAGAAACATTTCTTCTGCAGCAGCCAAGGACTTACTTGCTTCATTTGAAGTACGTACAAATATCTGTGGGATTTTCATTGATGAAAGTCACTGCATTGAGCAATGGTATGTATATATTTCTGTTGTATTTCATAAACTTCCAGAAATAAACTTTTTCTTTTAAGTTTTCATA
This sequence comes from Ophioderma brevispina, assembly GCA_023653785.1. NCBI lineage: Eukaryota > Metazoa > Echinodermata > Ophiuroidea > Amphilepidida > Ophiodermatidae > Ophioderma > Ophioderma brevispina. Next base: position 882 of record JAMKCH010023441.1, read on the forward strand.
GGTATTATTTAAGTAAAAAGACATATTGCTATTTCAAAAAAGTAAAAAAAAAATAAATTAGGAATTAGGCTTATATAGTAATTAAACACCCCAAAAGGTCATCTTGTGTAAAAACTGCATAAGTTTTGAGATCAGGAGATGTACACGCGTATATGGTTTGGGGTTGCAAAAAAAACACATAGAACTCCTGGAAAATAGTGGATTTTCTTTGTGATTTTCTCCTAATTTCACACGGTGGATTTCACATGGTAGTGATTTAATCATTTTTTTTTAATTTGAAGAATCCCCAGTATTTTGCAATGGCGATGCCTTGATTTCTCTATGTCGTCATCTCCTACACATATAGCCTGTAAATGATGAGTTCCATTTCATTGTCATGTGCTAATCTACACTATAAATGACTGATTGTAACTAGTTTATGAAGACTGAATTAGGGTCTGTCTCTGTCAATCAAAATAAGGTCATGAATATTTTTATGGGTTTTAGTAGGGATAAATTTTCAGAATAAAAACTGTCAAATATGACAAGACCCGTTAATTCCAAAGACTTGTTTTAGAGACAAAAAATTAAAAAGGCTTGAATACAATTGATTTAACTTTTAAACTTATTATGCTCTAGATTTGAATTTGAATTCTTTTCAATAAGTATCTCAGACTTCTTTGAAGTTTAAACCCTGCATTAAAGCGGTGACGTGCGCAAATTTACTTTTACACAGAGTGAAATGAAATACATGAAAACTTCACTGAAATCATGTTACATAGTCATTTAGGGTGGTCATAATACATCAAAATACTTCTTTAAGGTGCATTTTTAAATAGTCACACAAATACTAGCTAAGGGGAGTAAAATTAAATCAAAATATTTAAAATACTTGCTTAGGTTGTTTTTCTTGCCATGTGAAAATACGCGAGTAGGGTACAATTTTGCACGATCATACACGATCATGATAGCCCTTGACATAAAACTGGCCACGGGACAATGTTATTATGACTTACAGTGTGCTTCTCTAAATTTTAAGCAATGATAATCATGCATATGCAAACACCAAATTGTGTAATTTTTTTCTATATGATACAATTTCAATAATTAAATCTTAAAGTTGCATTTTGTGATCTAGCACATTAATTTGTGTTAACATGCCTATTCATTTGTGTAGATTCCCAAGAAAAGTTATTTTCCAAGTTTCAGTTTATGCTGACTGCACTTATATGTTTGTCTCACACTGTCCAATAGGTATGTGTTGCAATTTTGCCTGTAAAATACACCGGTAATTACGAATTTCTTCTAGAGTCAAAGCAAATCTGCACCTAAAAATATGCACACATATTATACTTGGGTTAATGGTTCAAATGATATAACAATCTCATTTTTATGGATGTCAGGCTGTGGATCACATAATGCTCCTTTAAATTCTCTTTACTCCAGTGTTATAAATTATTATAAATGTTGTTATCTAACCTGTATATATGGCAATAATTGAAATTGAGCTTGCAAATCATACATTAAATTCTATGAAACACAAGATTTACATTTTTGTTATTTTTTTCCTCTGAAATTAGCATGCATTAAATTTGATGCAGCCTGTAGGCCATCATAGCCTCCTTGTATTGTATACACTTGTTCATGTACATGATGTTTTTTGAATCATATTCAATTTGAAATCACAATTTTTAAAGATCAATATCATAATGACTAATAACTATTTTGAAAATGATTTGAAATTACATAGCAAATAAACCATAACAAGCAAATGTATGTTTTTTTAATCATATTCAATTTGAAATCACAATTTTTAAAGATCAATATCATAATGACTAATAACTATTTTGAAAATGATTTGAAATTACATAGCAAATAAACCATAACAAGCAAATGTTATGTTTCTGAATATATTCAATTTGAAATCACAATTTTTAAAGATCAATATCATAATGACTAATACCTATTTTAACTATTTTGAAAATGATTTGAAATTACATAGCAAATAAACCATAACAAGCAAATGATAAATATTTTATTCCAAATTAATTTGTGTTGCCAGTAACTAATTATTTCTCAAGTATTTCTTGGAAACTCTTGAAACTGATTAGATGTGAAAATCCAGTGTGGTGCTCAATAATGATTTTTTGATTTCAATTTGTCATGACATATTTAACTTCTTTTACATAATACTACTTCATATTTAAACAAATTACATTGACTTCAGCCTCAACATTTTAGACAAGCAGCGATTTGCTGATACCAAACATCAAAATCATAAAAAATTGTACCTGTTCGGGGTTTCGGTATGTTTTGTTACTGGCATGGTTGCGCTAACATAATCTGCAAGTGGTTGAGTGGAAATACATGCATACATTAATTCTATTTGATTCTGTAATTTCTATACAGGCTTATCAAAAATTCCGACTTGAGATCAAAAACGTCTTTCCCTGTGAATATCACAGATTTATTAGCGTAATAATGACCTGTACATTTTTGACCTCAAACACAAACATTATTGATCTTTATTCTGTACTGATATAAACCAGTCCCACAATTGGTGGTTTAGTGTTGATTTTGAGACACCATCACTGTATATATCTATTTACAGAAGATGGTATGACAAATTTCCTCAACTTAATTTTCACTATTTGGTATTTTGGTATCTACCATTAGGTTAGGCCTATATGGAAATGTACATTGATTTACATAAGCCTAAAACATGTAAAATGCATTCCTATATTTTTATTCACTCGCATGTCTGTAACCGGTGTAGGTATCCACCAACCGCACAAGTTAATAAGACCAAATGCTACCTAATAAGGACAAAATCAGATATTTTAGTCATCATCTCCTTGCAGACTCTTACTTTCAGTTTGAAAAAATAACTTATAAGAAATCTACCACAGAGGGGATATGTATTTCAATTGAATTATGACGCCATACTTAAAGGTGGATCACTGATAGTGTCTTTAATAACAATTCATTCTTTAGAAGACCAGATTCTTGCGGAAAAGTCTTCCGAGAAAGATCTCTAGTGTTCGGGAGGGGGACTGGGCCATCCATTCATGGACCGCACAGATCAACATTAACAACATCCCCCCTCGTGAAGCCTGGGAAGTTTTTGTGATATCTTCTACCCGCTGAATCCTTGTAAAATACCCTGTCGTGAACACAGATACCAACAAGTTTTAGAACATCTTGGCTGTGGTCCCTACCACCACTCGCTTGCACTAGAGGGTCGTCTCTTACAAACAGTGTCACAACCTTCAATACGCGATCTATTGCCTGGCAGGATCGGCTAACTCGATCAATTGCATTCTGTGTTACCTGCCCATGTAAATTAACGTTGCATGGTCTAAAATCAGGTTGCAGGCTCACATGCCATCAAGTCTACATTCGTGTCCTTCCTTTTCCTCCTTTCGTCTTGACAAATCGGTTATGCATGACATGGTGTGCTTCTCGCGGTGTCAAAAAACACTTTACTTGAGCTAGTTGGCGAAAAACTTTAAGTGCATATTTGGTTTTTCCTTTCCCTGGCTGACCGAAATCAAAAGCATGTAGCTCAATATCTCATGATTCTTTCCCATCTCCACATTCCCTTGCATCGGTGAAATCATGACAGATAAGACACATGGTAGTCCTGCACAGCGTGTGCAATAATAACCATCATGAGTGTCCTTGATCTTCATCACCGCTTTGGTCTTTCTTCAAGTGGTCACGCAAGCCTCCATAAGCGAGTAGGTCTTGAAACATTTGGGGCATTTTAGATGACCTGAGCCCTGAAATATCAGCTTCCTCTGGTAATGCAAACCATCAAACTTTTCCCAAACCACTTTAATGTGTTAGCGAATCTTTGTGTTCATTGACGTCAAATTTATGGCAGGATGGTTCACTCTCTACTGATTCCATTCCAAAATTTCCAGTGCATCAGCTTTACACCAAGGCCATCTGTGTATTTGTCTAAGAAAACCTTTGTGGCATTATACTTCAAGGGGGTTCGTGGAACTGTGGGATCCCATGACCTTTGTGGAAGCATATCGGGTGCAATGTCTCCAACTGATCCACGGTGATACACTTTCTTCCAATACACTAAAAAGATAACAAAGATAACAAAACTTTCATTTACCAACTGTGCAACCCTCAAATAATCGCTGATATTGTTAGAGTTGTACAAGGGGGTGTAGTGGTGGCGGCGCCAAAATTCCCCAATGCTGATGTTGCCAATTGATTCAGCATGAAATAAAGAATGAAAATTATATTTTAATGTCATCAAACATATTTTTTTTGCCAAACCGTCAGAGTCGGGAAAATTAATTCCACCTTGTATTCTGAATTTGTGAGTACAATAATGGAATGGGAGGAGCTCGTATACATGCCATGGGAACACCAATAACTGAACCACATCAAAATGCCTCAAATTGGCTTGTGGTTGCATTCTGTATTAATGCTGTTCTCTATTTTGAGATGCATTTTGGTGAGTTTCAATATTGAATGAGGCTTTGCACCACCATCTGGTGTTAGTAGGATCAATGATTAAGGAATTTTCCAAGGGACATTCGGATTTATTAAAGTGGATATGTGTGTTTAAACACAAAAAGCATATACACTGTAAAATAAAATGCAAGTCAATTTTTTATAAATTAGTATCAAAACGTCATCTTTGACTAGCTAGACTAGCTTCAGACAAGATGTCTTATAGTATAATCTGTAAAAAATGACTTTGTTTTTTTAACTGTAGGAGTTTTTAATACTGTTTTGCCATACAATCCCAAGAATACACGGCAGCTCTCTCTAATAATTAATCAGGGGTCTCCCCTTGCTTACAAGTTTCAACCTCATTTGCAATTTGTCATTGACCACTTATTCTGGGTCAGGACATTCAGCCAGTTTATTAAATTGAAGCAATGAGTGTAAGCAGATAGTGACCATGACATACATCTGACCCTGGTTGGTGCTTGATCACTGTATTCCTGTACCCCAACTTTGCGATGGTATATCCCATTGTCTACCTATATTACCGCCAAGCAGTCCATGGAATGAGCAAATTAACCATTATTACAGTGAGAGAGAGGCAATGCATTCAGTTGTAACAACAATTCTTTAATTTCATCTAAATTTTTGCTGCAGAATGGTTATTCAGATGTTGAAGTTTTCATCGTACTTTAAAACTATACAATTATTTGTTATAGCATTGGTATCACACTCAGGTATTGATTCTCCTTATCTTGCTTAAATAGACTTCTTTCGTATTTAAGTGAGTTTACTTTCCATAATACTCAGATTTTAACGTATTTGGTAATTTATCACTAACACTTTGGTATGATACTTCTCAGTATTCAGTTCAGTCCATCTGCATGAGTAATGCATTTTAATAAGATCACACCCATTTGCACAAGTGAGAATATCTACGTGATTTCTCTTTGGAACTCTTTTTTTAGAAATAAGACACCTAATTGACAAAATATAGGGGGACTTACTTGGTAGAAATTGCCTAACAAGTGGAAATCTCCTGTCACAGGCATTAGTCCCTCTCGCCGTTTCGCAGGAGTTTTTGAGTCTCTAACATCTTCTTGAGCTGCACATTGTCTTTCCACGGTCAGCTGATCTCCAACCGAAAGGATTCTGATTAGATCACCTTCCCCATTTTCTGGAACATATTTATGCATGTGTTCTGTGATATCGCGCATGCCCTCGTGTGTGCTTTCATTCTTGTCAATAACGCCCAACGCAGCCTGTAGAGAGTAATATATTTATAATTACTTAGGCCTAAAAATATAAGTTACATTTGATGCATTCTTGCTAAAAGATGCTGGGATAATGCATTATGCATTGCACAATTTCAGTTTTATGACAGTCATCACTTTTAAAAAACATCACTTTGATAAATGTGCATGGAAATCTATTATTATGTTCGTAAGATTAAGACACCGTAGTATCTTGGATAACTTGTTGGAATTATAAAAAAAGCTACCATTGTGCACCTTTATGAACCATTATTTTTTCTATGGCATGCATTCCTAATTCAGTTACTGAAATCATGTATTTTATGTCCTTAAATGAACAAATTATAGCACAGCAGCCTATTTATGACACTGCAATGCTCATAACACCAACATCACAGTCACCAACACATATTGAATAAACTCCAATGTGGATTTCTCATAGTAGGAATCATAGTTAGGTTTTAGAAAAACAAAATGTGCCTTTGAAAGCTGATTCAGAAATTTACTGATGGCACCCTGAATTTTGTTAAAAATCTATATGCACGTAATGCTTGTCCACATGGGGGCCTAATAATCATTGTGAAATAACTTAGCTCCAATCAAGGTTACATTCAGTGAACATCACAACCCGCTTCGTAATCAAATTCTGGATTCAGAATTGTTGTTAATACACCGTATCCTTTATGGCAACAAAGGAAAAATTCAATTCATCTCAAACTTTTTACTATAATTTTAGGTGAATATCATTTGTTAAGGGCTAGAAGTTCGGCGAGAATCCAAGAACGATTCTCGCAAAGATTCTAGTTAAACTGTTTGAGTGTATCAATGTTGATTCTCGTAAACTTAGAACTTAACACAGTAGTGAATTAGATGATCCCACACAAATTTGTTTGGGGAATCAGGACTGAATCTCGCACACAGCGACGAACTTTCTACCCCTGTAGTTCTGGTTGATATTTGTAAATTATACCACACCAAACAAATTAGTGTGTAACTTTTGTCCAGAATTCTACAGTGTTAAAGACCGTAAAAATTGCCACAACGTGCAAATAACTGGCAAAAACGTCGTGAACTGTTGTGAATTTGCCACTGACGGTTAAAAAAAATGTTTACAGTAATTTTAAACATGTGCATGTCTCTATTTTGGCTTCCGATGCCCATGTACCTTGCATGTGTTTTCATGTCAACATTATCACCAACCAGGCAATAACCAGGATGTCTGGTTTTGTTGTGGTTATCGAACTCCATCTTCAACTTATCGGCCTCCTCTCCTGATGCCTCTTGTATGCGCCTTTTCAACTGATCTTCAATGGCATCATCTTCAAGCATCTGTTTGGCCCATTCTTTGACATCTTTGTCGAAATCTTTAGTAAATGCATCCTGCACTTTTGTTTGTGTTTCATGGTTAATGGACAAAAATCGCTTTTGAAGGCGATCAAATGTTTTTTGACTCGCACCTCCATGTTTCAGCTGAAGCCCTGTCATTACCTGGTGTGCATTTACATCCTTATTGCGACAATTTAGGAGCACCCCTGCAGCTGAAAGAATACCATGTTGAACAGCTGCTCTGTTTTTTAATTTGTTCTTTGCAAGCTGTGCTTCATTTAATGCAGAACACTGTGTAGAATTGGAGCCTTTTCAGCTAATTCATTATCCTGTTTGGTTGGTGACCAGTTTTCCAAGTCTGCTGGACTGGAGAGTTTGAAGGAGGAATGACTTTCTTTTGCACACAATTTGGAGCATTCTCGCTGTACACCTTGAAGCATATCAGAAAGGGCACAAGCTTTGACTGAAGTAATTTTGACAGCCTCTTTTGCGGCATTTTCTTCGTTTTTGTGGAACAAAGCCTCTGCTACTGGCACCCATTCTTTTGTTAGGGGACGTTTTTTGCGTATACCTGCATGGAATATGGTCACCTGTTGAGCACAATCAGAGAGGAGCAATTGTATCAATAACACTAGGAAATGAACAAATAACATTATGGGTAGACGTTTCATATAGAAGTCCCGTGGATGCAAATGAGGTATTGCCATTCGTGCCATCAAGCGCGACTGCACAACGTGATACAGTGCATGACGGAATCAATTGTAATACCTCATTTGCATCCATGGGACTTCTATAACGTCTACCACATTATGCATATCATCAGCTTAAACGTGATATAAAGTAAAGTGCACCTTTTTGTATCAAAAAAACAAGTTTTAAATGTGTTAAAACATATTCACTCCTTTCAACAAGCAATTCATATTTTCTATTTTAGTAAATTCTAATACTTTAAAGTAAATCTAAGAGACTTAAATTGTGGCCAAAACTTTGAAGACACACAATTTCAAATACAACAATTTACAATTTAAATATATTACATTTAAATTTCAAGTATTGTAAAGATTTATTCCTTATATAGGTCTTAGAATTCATAGAAAGAAGACTACAGCTCTCAATATCTGTAAGGGTAGTGCTGCCGATATAGGTCTTATTGTTTTCAATGTTACTATAATTGTTGCTCAGGTTGTTTTGCTGTTTCACCTATAGCAGTGGGTCTGTTATTCTTGTTATACGATTTCACTATTGAAGACCTACTGGAGGCACATCTGTACACAAATGTGCAGTCAAGTTTGTGTCATTTAGAACATTGGAGGATAATTAACAGTAACCATTGATATAGGCCTATAAGATAAAGTAACTTCTGAAGGTGATACACAAGCAAATAATCAATCTCTCTTGCTATGGCCGAGAAATGAAAAAATCATTTCATTCATAGACCTATACAGTGTCTGACATGAAAGTGGGAGACCCGGGTTCAATTTCCAGTCAGCATATATCACCATCTTGAGAGAGATTGGTTATTTGCTATTTATTTTTTTAAAAGGCCTATATGCTTGCAACTCCTCTATAAACCCCAACATATTTCTTTTAAGTTAATATTCTGGGGATACTAAGTATGAATTTACATTTTGTTTTGCTTTTTCTATTTGATCAGTGGATAAAAGAAAGTTATGTCTGTTAAAAAGCGATCATAACTAAATAACAGGTAGAATAGATAATTTCTAACATACACTTACCTCTGCTGAAACACCTGTTTTATCAGCATGTTGATCAGTAAACAGTGTTGTTCTTGAGATGGGTGATCGCCTTGGACTTAATCGTGGGATCCGGGATGGGGAGTTGCCCATTGTTGAGAGTGGCGTATTTTCTTTATCACAAAGATTAACTGGTTTCGGAATTTTACTCCCTGTGGCCTTCCTTGGAGAAAGAGTTACAGCTCGTATCTTGGTTGGACGTGTAGTACTGGGAGACTTTATAGAGGATGGACTGTGGGACATCCTTTTCATTCTTTCGGGTCCCACTAGTACAGACTGGATCATCTTTGTTGGGGTATGTTTCTCAGCTGTCTTGCTTGAATGCTCATCAGTTGATGTAGAATACTTGCATCTTAAGCTGGCTTTCTGCTTTTCTGCCTTTTGGATGGAAATTATTTTCCGATTGCAAGCATCGCACATGACATGTGACTTTCCAAAGTCTACAATGTCTCCTACAATTTGCTGTATGCTCTTTTTTAACTCTTCCTTCTTTTGAGCATCAGCAGGATTATTTGGTCTGGGTTGAAGACTGTGGTATCCTTTGTTTGTGAGCGGTATTGATTCCTTGCACATTAAACAATATCTGCGCAATTTCGGTCTTACGACAGGTTCGCCAGTTCTCGAAGATGCCATAATGATGACATTAATTAAAAACAACAGATGTACTTATGCTACAAAATGAATCCAATTTTAAGAAGTATCATGAGAAGAGAACAGAATGGTGTGCACTTGAATGAAGTGTAGTTCATAATAACTGGATTTTGCAATGTATGGGAAAAGTTGGTGAGTGCATTTCTGACCTGGAGTGACCATGACTTAACCCAGCTTTTAAATAATTGGCCCATTAGGTCCTGGACAACACACTTTTGATTTAATGTTTCAAAATGTAGATGTTTTGCTGGGTTTAATAGCATGGGACATTTAGTACCAGGTATAAGTTTGCTCTTCTTGATCACCATGTTTTTAATAAAACATGATCCTTCAGATAATTTGTAATCAACAAATAGCACAGATATATTAATCATTTTTAAAACACTGCTTGATTTGATCACAGGGTACATGTAGGCCCTACATGTTTATGGCCCAAGGCTTTGTTCTTAAGGGTAATGTTCATACCCCAAATTCTATAATATCAATGCAGAACATCACTGTATAAAAAATATACACACATTCAGCCTCACTCTTTGCATGATTCCTAGCGACCTCTTTTTGAGTTTTAATCACACTTGCTGTGTAAACTCGCCATGTATAACACAAGTTGTTAGTATTATATGGTTAGTGGTTGGAATCTTCATAAATCTACATTCACATTTAATAATGTGTGTAATTTCACCAGATTTTTTTTTATTTTATTCGCGGTCAATGGCCATTTGTTGTCGATTTTTAAAACTAAATACCTGAAAGTACACGGACAAATGTTTAAAACACACCGTCCACTCAAAACTTTCAATTATGAAAACAATTATTATAGGTCAAATTGATCATAGACCTGTGGCTTTTAAAAAATCTGTAAAATTATGGTAATTACAAGGTCAGTTCCAGATGCTTCCTACTGCCAGTAAATTACTTAAATTGTTTAATATTTTTTCTGTGTCTTCTGCCAGTCTTTACTTACTGCAAAGTGTGCCCTTATTCAATGCATATTTGGTGATGAAAATATGATAAGTCTATTTCATGTTAAAAAAGTCTGGAAATACAGCTTTACCATCGCCCTTTAAAAATGTACGTTATTCTTACGTGTGTATATTAGCCGTATTAACCAATTAACGTAGCACCCAATTACAAACATATATTTTTCCTCTGTTCATAGGATAGGGCCATCTCAAATAAAATTCATTTGAATCCCAATATAACATTTACTTATTTTTAGTGGCAAATAGGCCCAAGAGTGTATAGAACATCTTTTCCCCATTACCAACTATATTTTACCTTGTAATGTATGTTAGTCAAAATAGTTTGCACAGGTGAAGATGAGGAAAAAGGCCAAGGTTTTCTTATGGAACTTTGTCATTTTTCAATAATAATAATTGCCTTCAGTGCTTGAAAAAAATAATATTTTCAAAAGTCCATGCCAAGTAATATTGGATGCTACATGACTGACCTTCACCTGTTGGTTAAACCGTGGTGAGTGGGGGGTGAGGGCGTGGTGTGGGGTGGTACTATCTAATGGCTCTGTCAGCACTACCAGCTGAATTGGCTGGGCCAGGTCACCTTTGAACTGGGAGGGCCACTGGCGTGGGGGGTAATGCTGTGGTAAATTTATTGTATTCTTATCTGACAAATTGTTACTGCACAGGGACTATAGAAAGAAACTATAGGATAATAAAATCAGAGTTGAAAAATTGGTAGGCTCGGGGCCGCTTCGTGACCTTGCTTGATAGGTAATATACAGTGACCGAGGACGAAACCGAAAGTGTGCTACACCCACAAGTTTCATCACTCCTGCCACATGTTTAGTGATTTGACCTTAATGACCCACATGACCTGGAAATGACCTTAAAAAATTTGGCACAAAAGGTGAACCACACTCTCCAAGTTTCCTCATCCTACCTCAATTGACCAAGGTTTTTTTTTTTTAAAGCTATTAACCTTTTGACCGCATTTGACCTTTGGACCCAGCCCACACGGACCCACCTCCAAACTCATCTACTGCCCATTTGAGTGACATTCTATGGTGTGAAGCTGGACACACCATTGACATGTTAGATTCAAAAGATATCGTGTTTTACAAGGTTTTGAGCAATTTTGACCTTTGTTTGACCCATGACACATGGACCCATTTCAGGATCCCAGCACCACCACTTGAGATATACTATAAAGATATTGTTGCTTTCGGGGACCTTTACGAATGCGAGAATAAAGATGATTTTGAGAACTGGTACTCTTTACGATGAACTGAAAAATTATTTTTAAAAAAGGGGTTAGAAAAAACTCAGTCTCTGGCCTCTTAAATAATTGCACTTCCACTAAGCCATTTAAACCATTAAAGTTGCCGTTAAAAAGATTGCATGACCCTGTAGGATAGTGAGGATAACAGGCCACACTTTTTTAAAACCTTCCCATCAGCAACTGCAGTTCCCAGATATTGTGTCGAATGAAAAAGTAAAAATTGACCTTCGGACAACGGTCTTCTCCTGGTAATTGAAAGTATTGGTGTATGTCAAAGCAATGGTACAGCAAACTGACTTTGCTATCTTTAGTGCAGATAAGTTTCTCACCTGTATTCATCTGTTCTGCTAATTATATAATATCGTCTAGTAACCAGTATGCTGGCCCCTGTTGCTTGGCAGTACGATGATGGGTTCAATAAACATTGCTTGTCATCCGAGTCGCCAGAGTACTATAACATACAAAAGTAACAGCATCAATCAAATGGCTACCATTTATATTTCAAGAGTAAGCTTTACAAGGACCAATTTGTTAAAGGTTTGTGTTCCAATTGCCAGGATTGGGCACTTGATTTAACCAGAAGCAGTAGCAATTTGATATCATATGAACGGTATTTCTTTTCTCATTATCACCCTAAATTTCCAAATCCAAGTCATTACAGGGATAGAAGGGGTAAACAACCATTTTTATGGTTAAATGTATTATTATTACCGTGGAAGTCTATGGAGCATTGCAATGTGTTTATTGCTCGTATTATCAAAACCACAGGAATGATTGAAGTAAAATTTTTGTGGTGGTTATATATATTTGAAGGCCAGGCTTGTGTTCTAAGTACAAAACACTGCATGATAACCTAACATAACATAACCTTAACATGTTTATAAGACCACCTGATGGCATATCTATTTGGTACCATTTGAGCATACTTCACATTTGACCTCTTTGTTGCCACAGATACAATCAATAAAGTGATAGGGTGTAAATTTTAGTTGGCCACTTTCATCTGTATATGTTTAATCCTGGTAAGAAGTGAAAAGGTATTGAACATAGTTAACACTTGAATGTTTTAATTCAGGTAGTAGTATTGATTGTAAAAAAACCCCGCATTGTGTCTCTGATTCAAATTGAAGCATTACACATTGAACATTACTTCAAGATGGCTGGTCCTCAGCCTGGTAACCATCAACAGCTACAATTTGCCACTAAAGAGCATGTGTCTATATGGTGACAACTTTCATCCATATCAAGAGCCATGTAGAAACTATTCACTTGTTTTCTTAACAGATTCCTTGAAGTCACTAACCAAACAGGAATACAGACATGGAGTGAGCTTAAATAGGAACAGAGACAGTAGTGGAAGGCACAGCAGCAAGAACAGAGTAAGAAGGGCACTCCAAAGAAATCCAAGTATGAGCAAAAGTTGGAGTACACTATTACTTGACTCCATCATCGTTTAACCGTATCACAAGGATTGATTTGGGCTGGCATCCATACCACATCCAGCAGAGGAATGCACTCTTTGCAAAATAATGATCTTCCAAGAAGGGCGGCCTACTGCAAAGAACTGGTCAACTATCCCAATGTTTCCACAGCTTTCACCATGCCCAATACCCTGAACAGCTTCTAACAGAGAGTGGCCCAACATGAATTTGACATGCTTTTTGTAATTTCCTTTAAAATTGTCCAAATAGATTGGGGGAGGGTCTCTTAGGTAGCTAAGAAACTGTTCTGCCCATGGCATTATATCACATCAATGTTCTTTTTTACCTTTCAAATTTTTTTTTTTTACCTTTCTAATTAATCTATATGAAATAACAACACACGACACAATATATATGCCTTGAAATCTCTTGTTGCACCTGCAGCTAATCAAGATTAATTTATCTTTGTTGAAATAGTGATTTTGTAGTGGTACAGGGTCTTATACAGCCATCAAATTATGCCCTTTCTATGAAAAAAACTAAGGACACAGAAGTCATGGTTTTAGAATACTTCTTTTCAAGTTCTCACATTTTACTTAGGGTATGTTAACTGACTTAGTTACTTGTTTGTCATGAATTCATCGCTACCTTGAACAAATCTGGGTGTTTAATGTACAATCTTCCTCTTGTGGCTCCAAGTCCCAAAGCTCTGTAAAGCACAAGGTGACAATTGAAATTGATGTTAAATGAAATATATCATTATTTTGGATGACTCTTCTTGGGTGCATTTTGAATTCTGAATTTGAACTTTTTTTACCGAAATGTTAACCTTTTTTCGACAAAAAAGCATAAAACCCTCCACTCAAAAAATCTTTTTGGGGCTTTTTTTGAGCTCTTTGTAGGGGGACTTTGTGGGCTTTCTTCCGTTCGTGTACACATTTAAATGTGTACACATTTAAACGTGTACACGATCCAGCACTAATAAATGCTCCCCCTCTAATAAATGTCCCACCACTTTTTATGTAAATTTTTTTTCAAAAAACACATGCCCCATGTTTTCCAATAAAATATCGCAAAAATCATGAAAATACCAGATGCATACATGCCGATGACTGGAATAGAGAAACGCATTTGATTTCTAGGAAATTTGGTATTTTTCCTGGCCTATAAGAGAGAATATACAGTATATAAAACCTTTTACAGTATATACCTTTATATTCATCTGAATTGTTGGCCTAAGCACAGTATATGCAGGGACAGCACCAGGGTAAAATCATAGGAGGGGTGAAAATCATAATCATAGCAGGGGAGAAACATTACACCATTACCTCATATAGGTAAAAAAAATAATTTTTATGCAATTTATTGCTTAAACCCCGTTTTCCCTTTATTTTGAAACTCTCGGGGTGGTGTGGGGCCGTGGGGGCTTTCCCCTTGCTACCCCCGGCACTGCCCCTGAGTATAGGTGCCTAGTCTTATGTGAAGAAGATTGCTATACTCAAATATTTATTTACATATTTGGCTAAGAAAGAACATCAAAATGAAACAATATACAGACATATCAAGAAAAAGAAAATATATAAATTAAATTGCCTCAGTGAGCTGCGGAGCGGAAAATCAGGAGGCAAGAAACCGCTGCTGTCATCCAAAATGATGTGATTCCTCCGACTCAATGAGGCAAAGCACAACACCAAGTATAAAAAAAATATTGTAAATATTGCACTGAATTGTCATTTAAAAAAAGAAAATCAGACAGCCATATCTCATGAACAGGAGAAACCCAACATGCCATAACCAACTACAACCCAAACCACCAAAAACCCATACCACATGCCACACACCAACCCACCCAAAAACTTAATACCCTTAGGTCTAGTCATATCTTATACTTCACCACACGGAATCGCCAGTGCAGCAAACCTGGGACGAAAAACATCGCCGAGCCCAGGCTCACGCCGCAGCTCAATGCAATTTAACTGCGCTGCCGCTGCACTAGTCAGAGACGGCCCCATCCACCCCCCCCACTGCCACTGCAGCACTGGTCTGAAGCATGAACCTGCATCACGTGAAGCATGAATGACCTGACAACCCTCCCTCACAAAAAAAGAGACATGTTGGGAAATGCAGGAGGCATATGGACCCAGGACTTGCAGACAACAAATTATTAATTGTAATTTTTTGGTCTTATAAATGAACAGAAAAGTACAACACAGTGGCTTCGGAGTCACTGATACAAAAAGAATTGACTAGGGGGAACAATCAAAACTGGTAATTTTGGAAATGACCTTTTTTGAGTATCCCTAAATGATTGAATGACCACAAGAAAGAGAAGATGCGCTATGAATAATGAAACGGGGTACACTTGAGCAGAAATGCATTTTCCCCTTTGGCTTTTGTAATCTAAGTACTTGTTTGCTCTTGCTCCATCAGCCCAAACAAGGACTCTGGGGTTAGTCTTGCAGGATCCCATTTGGGGCCTCCCTCTTCACAAATTCAGTATTCACTTGTTGCTTTTATAACTTGACGAGCCCAAGAAGATGGGATTTCATCTGTATAAGTCCTTGTGATGTACAGGTGGGGTCGGGCCTTGCTTACAAAACAAAATACCTTTATATGAATTATTCTGTATGATGACATGGAGAGTATCCTTACATTTATTAAAAGGGAATATAAAGTGAATGTATGGATGAATTTGATTCATTTTTTCATGCAATCAAGAACTTCAAGTAAGTGTGCAAGATGATTTTCCTATATGGCATGATATTTAGCGCACCAAAAAAATAGTTGTATCAGCTTCCCAAGAGCATAGCTTTTAGAGATTTAGTGCCTATATAGCTCTATGGGCTCAGTGCCTTTTCTTAACACTAAGTGTGTCTCAAAATTTGGGAACCAGCAATAATTAAACATAACCGGTCACCAGTGAGATTTTAGGTGTTTTAATTTAATAAACACATCCCTGAGTTTTAGAATTAAAAGGACACTGATCTAAGTGGAAAAATATCACTGACAAAAATACGGGGGGGTTTTCAATAAATGAAATATTGCCAAATTGAGCAAAGTTTTACAGGCAAAACTCAAAAACCAAATGTTGCTTTCAAAAAATATTTTTATTTTTGTAAATACTGCAAGTAAACTGGTAAGATGGCAGTCTTGAACATAACCTAAGATGACCTGTGACCTTGGCATGGGACCTTTGACCGCATCAAAAATGACGGGATCCAAGTTGCACCTAGTGGACTCAAGTTTGGTTTCCAACTGAACTTCAACTTTTCAATTGATGTCAATTTTACATTTTCAGCCCATCTTACAATGGACCTCACATGACTTAACGTCGGTATGGACCTTTGACCTCATCAGCAAAAGAGGGATCCCATGTTGCATCTAGACTGAGAGTTTGGTTTAAATCCACAAAGTTTGGCAGATCATTACAGGCCAAATGTAACCCCTTTTTAATCAACAGACATCAACAACAACAGTATCATAAAGGCATCAACAGTGGACTATTAGTATTAGTGAGTTTTGGGGTGATACGGATTATACCAGTGAGGAGTCTGTATCGGGCGGGGCGTAGCTCGAAGCTCGCGTCCAGATACAGAATCGGAGACTAGATATATTCCGTTTATCACATAAAAAACTCACCTTAATACAGGATTTTATCCTACCCACCGCAGAACAAAAAAAAGCACAAACATATGGCTTAAGAAAATATAAGGGTGATTCACAAACCAAACAAACCAATTACTGTACGGTTAAAATTGGACTATAGGCATATTGTTGTAAATGAGTGCAAGGGTGGCAAATTTTCAGCGACAAGGATCTTTGAAAATAAACAGCCCTAAAAATAATCTTTTCTGATTCACAAAAAAAATTATGATCTATTTTAAAGTCTTTTAGTATTATTTATGTGAGAGCGATTATGATGAAATCTTGTTCCAACTCGGTTCAAACATGGCTAAGAACATCAAAATTGAACAATATACAGGACATATCAAGAAAAGATAAGAAAATTAAAATTGCCCCTCAGTGGAGCTAGCCAGGAGGAAATCAGGAGCAACAGAAACCGCTAACTGTCATCCAAAATGAGCGAGCAAGGAAACCGTTTGTCATCCAAATGATTTGTGATTCCTCCGACTCACTGAGGCAAAGCCCACACACAATTTATAAAAAAAAAATATTGCTAAAATTGCACTGAATTTTCATTTAAAAACAAGAAATAAGACAGCCATATCTCATTGAACAAGGAAACCCAACAATGTCCAATAACCCAATAAACCACAAAACCACCAAAAACCATAACCACATACACACACCAACCCACACCCAAACTTAATAACCCAGGTCTATCCATACTTCACCACCACTGAATCGAAGTGCCGACAAACCGGGACGAAACATCTCCGACCCAGACAACACAGGCAGCAGACTCAATTGCAATTTGAACTGAGCTGCTGCTTGACCACTGTCAGAGCGGCCCAATCCACCACCCACTGCAACAGCCGACCACGTGAAGCAGAACATGCATAAAGTGAAGCGCAATGAATGGACCTGACAACCCTCCCTCACAAAAAAGCCGACATGTTGGGAAATGCAAGGAGGGCGATCATCATGAAAGACAGACAGACAACAAATTTATAATTTTGTTATTTTTGGTCTTATAAAGGAAAGAAATAGCAACACCGTGGCTTCGAGTCACCTGATACAAACATTTGCTCATGACATAACTGGTAATTTTTGCGAAATGACCTTTTTTGAGTATCCCTAATGATTAATGAACCACAAAGAACGATGAAAGATGCATGAATCATGAAACGGACCTTTGAGCTATCTATTCATTTTCCCCTTTGGCTTTTGATAATTATACGTACTGTTTGCTTTGCTCCCATCACAAACAAGCGATCTGGGGTTAGTCTTGCAGGGGATCCCATTTGGGGCCTTCCCTCTTCACAAATTCAGTCTTCACTTTGTTGCTTTTATAACTTGACGAGCCAGAAGTGGGGATTTCATCTGTATAGTCTGTGATTGTACAGGTGGTCCGGCCCTTCCTTCTACAAAACAAAATACATTATATGATATTTATATTCTGTATTGAGACATGGATTAATCCTTTACATCTTTTTAAAATGGAATATAAAGGGAATGTATGGGATGAATTTGACATTTTCATGCAATCAAGAACTTCCAGTCAAAGTTGTGCAGAATTGATTTCCATCATGGCATGAATAATTTAGGACCAAAAAAATAGTTTTCTCAGCTTCCCAAGCGCATAGCTTTTAAAATTTAGTGCAATCAGCTCTCTATGGGCTCAGTGCCTGTTTCTGAAACACTAGTGGTCTCAAAAATGTGGGAACCAGCAATAATTAAACATAACCGGTCACCAGTGAAGATGTAGGTGTTTTAATTTATAACACATACCTTGCGCAGTTTAGCTTAAAAGGACATGATCTAGTGGAAAAAATATTTATGAAAAAAATTACGCGGGTTGGTTGGTTTTAAATAAATGAAATAATTTTTGCCAAATTGAGGCAAGCGGTTTACAGGAGCAAAACTCAAAAACCAAATGTTGCCTTTTCAAAAATTATTTTTGTCTGAGTGCACAAGCTGCCTTCAAATGAGCTATATGTTGTTATGTGATAGCGCCTCATATGACCTGTGCACCTTGGCATGCCTGCACTTTGACCGCCATCAACAATGAGGGATCCAATGTGTTGACCTATGCTCAAGTTTGCGTCTCCAACGGAACTCAACTTGTCAATGATGTCAATCAATTTTACATTTTCAGCATCTCAACTGCCGACCTCCACCTGGGAACTTTAACCTCGGTTTATGAGACTTTGACCTAATAAGCAAAAGGAGGGGATCCCATGTTGAATCTATGACTTAAGTTGGTTTCAATCCATCAAAGTTTTGCAGGATATTACAGGCAAATGTAACCCTTTTCACTATCAAACAACATCACAACAACAGATATCAATAAAAGGCATCCCAAACAGTGGACTATTAAGTTATTAGGAGTTTTGGGGTGGGGTTGGGGCGTGAGAGGAGGAGATACAGTTGAGCAGCGATGTATCGGGACCGGGGGCGAAGCTAGAGTCCCGATACAGAATCCGAGACTAGATATAATCCGTATGACCTAAAATCACCTAATAAAAGATTTTATCATACCCAAGCCAGAACAACAAAAAAAAAGCACAAAAAATATTGTGGCCTTAAGAAAATTATAAGGGTGATTCACCAAAAACAAAACAATTACTTACGTGAATTGAACTATAGGCATATTGTTTTAAAGGCGTGCAAGGGTGACAATTTTCAGCGACAAGAACTTTGAAAAATAACAGCCCTAAAAATCATCTTTTTCTGATTTCACAATACAAAATTATTGTCTATTTTAAATCTTTCTTTTGGATATTTTATGTGAGAGCGATTATGATGAAATGTTCCAACTCGGTTCAACAGTGCTAAAAATCGCCAATTAGAGCAGAGATTTTTTACGTCAAAAAATGAACGCCGAATTTTCTGATTTTTGTGTCATGATTGCATTGTCACTCATGCGCAGTTCCTAAATGACATGATACGATGTTGGAAGACGCCGCTCCGAAGGGGTTTGATACCGGGGGATTATTAGTTATGAGGTTCAGCGGCGATATGGTATTTCCCATACCATATCGACGCTGTGAACCTCATACCGAATTTATCAGTACCAGTAAAATTAATAATTAAGTAGAAGGAGATTCTAATTTTGTGGAAATTAGCATTAAAAGTGTATTTTTAATGCTTTTTTTTTTAACATGGTTTTTACAGCAACATGGGGACAGCGCAGTCTGTTGGAGCCTTGCCGCTCCCTAGAGAGAGTCAACATGGGACATCAAAAAAGAAGAGATATGGGTGAGGTCAGAAGTATGGGTACACGCCCGAGGATGAC
Source organism: Ophioderma brevispina (assembly GCA_023653785.1). Classification (NCBI taxonomy): domain Eukaryota; kingdom Metazoa; phylum Echinodermata; class Ophiuroidea; order Amphilepidida; family Ophiodermatidae; genus Ophioderma; species Ophioderma brevispina. Next base: position 20,896 of record JAMKCH010023441.1, read on the forward strand.
GCGGTCATCGACCATTAATAGTTTCGGTATTATGCTAGGTAAGCGCGTTACGCGGACACCGTTCATTGACTTAATACGGGAACTTACGAGGAACGCGGGTGCTTCCTTTGCATTTGTTTCACTTAAAACTACTTTGATGGGCATGATAAAATATCTAGTCAGTAAATTGAGGGGATTGCCATGAATCGAGGGGGGATTACAAAGATGGTAGGAGTGATAACAGTGATTCCCTATGTGTTCTCATGCCTTGTAAGGGCAGTGTCACACCTCTAGTGTTTTTGTTTGTACACATTTTCTGATTTTTTGCCCCATTTTTAAACATCAACCTGTGCTCTATCATTACCAACAAAGGGTTATCCACTGCAGAAATCCCGAGTTTGTATTTTTTGCCAATTTAAAAACAGCTATTTGACCATTTAAAGTCAACAAAACAAGGTCTTAAGACTGTCTTTATTACAGCCATTACACCGCCATCGGCCCAAGCGCAGCATTCGAGTCGCGTGGTGAATTTTTTGCTGATTTTAATGAAATGCGCGGTTTTGATTTGTACTCTTTTGCGCGAATGCATCTTTGGAAAAAAAACAACGATGGCAGCATGATGCAGGAGTTAATCCATCAATTGGGATGGTTAGGGAATGTGTAGTTGTGGGGTCAAAGTATGTAGGGTCATTACAGGTCAATGGAAAATATGCCCCGGGTCTGGGCCGGGTTATCTTGAGCAAGTTTGGGGGCTATTACAACTTGAACTTGGAGACTGTTAGAGATTTTGGGCGTAATAAGGTCAAGGTAGGGGCAGTGGAGGTCCAAAGGGATATGGGCCATAAGAGCGTCATTAGTACATACCATAAGGAGTCTGGACCCCGGTGGTTTTTTAATTAGTATTTTACTAGGCGATCATCGGATTTGGCTATCACCTGTGTTTTTTGATCACCTGGATTGAATGACCATCGGGTTTTGCGGGTTCCTTTGACCTGACTGCCCCCGATGACCTGCCATGGACCTTTAAATTTCATCATCAACATCGACCCCGGCCACCAACGTCTCGCATGACCATATACCAAAAGTTACCCCCATTGGATCTCTTGCCACTTTGAAATTGGACCCCTGAGAATTTGATCAACTAACCAATAAAGCGACTCGGGTTTTCGTAAGGTCAAGGGCACCCACCAACAAGTTGCAGAGGACGGGGCAATCCATCGTCTCCGAGGAAATAGACATGGTCAGACAGCTTGACAATGACAGACAGACCACCGGGTGATAAAAGTATGACTGTCGCAATGGCGCTTTGAAAAGTGGGGGCAAAGGTCATTTAGGTCATTAGAGGTCAAAAAACTGTACTAACTATATGAGTACCCCCCTTCCACCCCCGCCCCCCCCCCTCCTCTTGAGCACTGTTTGGTGGTCACTGTTATGTTATGTATTTGCAGAAAGAAATTGTCTATATAGTGTGGAGCACGCGTGCGCGTGGGTCCTCGCTAACTGAGTATACCCGCTAGAAGAGTATACTGGAATGTTTCAGAACAGAAAACCAAGGTATGTATTCGACCTTAATTAGCCCCTGGGTGCGTCTATTCCATACGTCAAAGCATGGTATTGAAAAACACAGCCAAGTACCAATAATGACCCATCCTCACAGACTTCTGACCCAAAAAATGGACAACTCGAAAATTGTGACCACCCAAAAACTCGTATGGCGAAACTGTACAACCATACGTAAACTCATATCCATACGTCAAAGCACAGCCACGTTACCCGATAACGTCCCCTGGAGGAACTTCGACCCACAGGATGAACCTCGACACCCAAAATACCAACCTACGGAAAACATTGCCACAAAACTTGTTACGGCGAAACTCTACCCAACATACCAAAAACTCATATCCATAGGTCAAAGCAAGGCTAAGTTACCCCAAAAACGACCCCTGAATAACCTTTGCAGAGTTGCCCAACATTGAGGATTTGGAAATCAGGGAGATTTTGATCTGGGAATCGGAGAGTAGATTTGATTAGAATCAGGGAGATTTAAAAAAAACTAGCGAGCGTTTCAGTGTAATACCTCCCTCAAAAGAGGGAGGATACAGCCAATGGATATTGTCTTAAAGATCAATTTGAAAGCGGTTCCCACATTTAAGGAACTGTCCTAGGAACTTAGTCCATTTGGATTTTTTTTAAAAGAATGACATGCAAAAAAGTTGAAGTGTTTGTTGAAGTAAAAGTCAACTTTAAAGGTTAGTAACTTGAAAACGAAGCCACCTACATTAGGTTATGAAATGCATCATTGGATACAGCTCTGTAAAAAATAAGCTTTGTCCCGAAAAAATTGACAGGGCTCCGCCGTATTGGACAGCCCTTCATGTTTAAGGAACGTCAGTAGGAAACTAAAGTACCTATGCGAGATTTAAAAAAAAATATTGATTTTGAAATGAAAGTGAGTAGTAAAAGTCAAATTTAGTTTAAAGGCTCCTTAAAACTTGAAAAAGGAAGAGCCATCTACAAAACATATGAACTGCCATGAGATAGAGCCTCTTTAACAATAAAAAAGCTTTCCGAAAAAAAATTGACAGGGCGGCCCGCCGTCCACGACCCCCGGCACTTAAAATAATTATAAAACCCTAACACTTTTGCACTAATCGCAATGATGGAGCAAGGTCATTATCTTGTAGGCCTTATCCCTTTGCACCATCTGGAGGTTAATTGTACACTTTAAGGACACAGCTAGCATATAGCAGTAACAAGGTTTTAAATATAACAAAGATTGCCTGTTGGGGCATCCGAAAGTCGGAGGAAAAACTATTGTCAGAAAACAAAGACTAATTATCTTTTTGGCCTAAGAATGTGGTGTATTATTTTCTTACTTGTTTTATACGTTTTAATTTGATCTCAACACCACCATCAGTTTCCTCCATGACCCCTGAATGACCTTGAACCCTAAAATGACCCCGCGAAAATGTGGACCATAAAACCTTGTACGGCGGGAAATCTTAACACCAAACCAAAACTCATATTCATAAGTCAAAGCACGGCCCCAAGTACCCGACAACCACCCCTGGATGACCTTTGACCCCAAAAATGACCCTTACAAATCGTGACCACAAACCTCGTACGTCGGAAACAGCTCTACCCACCACACCAAAATTCAATCGTTTGTAAAAGGACGTTGAAACACATAGCCGGACAAGCCCAACAAAGTTGATTTCTTTTAGTAATATGATTTTGACCCCCAACACCCCCTCGCCCACCCCACGTCAAAGGTCACATAGGGCAAGTAGAGAGGTCAAAAAGGGCCACATGGGTCATAATAGGTCATTCTGCGAATATCCAGTAAGAGTCCTGGACCAGTTGGTTCCTTTAGTTTGTCATAGCATTTTAGTTTCAGAAGTTTTTTATTATGTAGATTGACAAATGGGGGGGTCAAAGGCCATATAGGGTAATTAAAGGATATTCTTAAATATATACTCAAATATGAGAATTGGGTCAGTGGTTCTTTGACGACGTGTGAAGGGTAACTCGGCAAAGTACACTAAACAGTTTAATTCACACTTCCAGTGTTCCCACGGCCATGCCTTACAATGATCTGTTAATGCAGAAGCCGATAACAACGTATATGCATCTACTTTACAGAAATACATTGACGTTTGGTGGCAAAAAGAAATAAGGAGTAGAATGATCTCGGGGGAAGGAAAGAATGGGAGAAGAGAAAAATCATTGTCGGTGTTTACAGGTTTTTTTGTTAAAATTCTATATTAACCTGTGTAGTTATGTTGTTTCAGGCCACTTGAGGGAATATCCTCTATTAAAAATAGAGGATTATTATTGACAAATTTTGCTGAATCTTGGAACAATTTTTAGGATTATATTCAGTCCAAAAATGTAATTAATTTTCGGCCAGATGTGTTCAAGATTTACCCTTAGTTATTGATTATGCTGACGCCAATATTTCAACATTTTCCGATTTTCAACGAAAGCGGCGGGATATTAAAAGGTAATAAAAGTCGAATGTCACAGGGCCCATCATGTAGTGAAGCACCTCGACACAAATATTCTACAACCCGTCAAAAAAGTAAGGCAAGCGTGTTTGTCCTCCACCAAAGCAATAGAATTATAGTTCCAGGTTGTAAGGGTTATTAAAAATATTCCGAAGTATGCCCACGGCTGTCGCAAGTGGAAATACCCTCTTTTGTTTATCATATTTTATAGGATCCAATATAATCTAGAAAAACCTAAGTTTTAAATGCTTCAACTTTAAGGACCAATTATAAATTCCAGAGAACTGGTTTTCAACAGTTTCACTTTTGTTATCATTATTTATAGGATCTCGAATATTTATATCTGGAAAACCTAATATATTAAGTGCCTTCAACTTTCAAGGGACCACTATAAATTCACAGAAATGGTTTTCAACAGTTCAAGGTGCCTTTACAACGGTCAACGTCGGTTGTTTACATCGTTTAGAGGAACCAGGCCACGCTGGATATGGTTACATTGTAGCAGCAATGTCAATTGTATCGCGAAAAACGCCAACCAAGTGACTAATAATGAAAACAGATAAGGGTTTCTCAGAGTACACCAAAATGGCGTAGATGCAAAAACTTAAAAACATACAAAAAGACATCCAAAAATATAACCAATATACATTAAACTAAAAAACATTCTAAACTTTTGCCGTCGAAACAAAAACAACAAACACAAAAAATGGGAAAAAATAATAGACAATAAAAAATATGCTAGTCAGGATAAATGAAATAATGGGAAAAATCAGGTTGCATTCTGCAAAAGGAAGAGCCCAGATTAAAAAATTTGCTAAGGTACGGGACTTAATATTTTTGAGGTTTTGCTTTACTAAACTTTGCAAAATTATACTTTTGCTGAAAAAAAGTCTTTTGAGACTTGGTGCAAACAAATACCGAGGTTATTAACATAACTGAGTCTGATCTCAAGTAAAACAACGTCTTTTGTTGTCATCTCTATTAATAGTCGGGCGACCTTCATCCGATTAGGGGGAAATTGTTTACACTAAATCTAACCTCAAGTCAAATGAACCGCACTTGTGTTTGACCTCCCTCAGTCCCTGGGTAAGCCCTCTTGGTAATATGGTAAGTTGGTGGATATGGTAACACGATCACATTTCATTTTCGCCCGAAAGAACCCCACTAGAACCAGTTAATAGGAGCACACATAAACCAATAGCATTCAGTAAGAAAAGACGACAGCATGGCCTCAGATGATGTCCAAAACTTGACAAAAAGATACAAAAGTCACCAAATTGCCTCCCGTCACTAAAATTCCAAAAACCAAATAAAACCTACGGCGAAACGCCCACTACATTCACAGAAAAATTTGCCGAATATTTTGGGGGGGGGGAAAAACGGACATTTAAACCGGCCCGGGACTAGTTTCCAAAAATAAGAGAACCGACCATACTAAAAAACACGCGCTCTCGAGATGACAATAATCCATCAATTCCAATGAGTGATGAGTTTAAAAATCAGATTTGAAAATATCATAAACCAAGCGCTAAATTAGACCATATGAAATTTAAATTCTCTGATGCTAGAGTTAGTGACAAAAGAAGGTTTGATTCAAGTAGTGCCATAAAGATGTATTTTCATCACTTGGCACAACATACTCAATTTGAAGTTCAAACGGTAAAGTTATTGAGGAAAGGAGACAGCTTGAAAAATGGCTGAAAGCCCACTTTTTTACTAAACCCCCAACCACGGTTTTCTCAATGTCAATTTTCGCAAAATTTGGCAAATTTTCAGACAAGAGAAGATAACTCCAAAAATAACGAAAAAAGGTGAGTGGTTAACGGGCACGATAGCAATGGTCTTTTCTGAAAACTACGGGTTGGACAATGTCCTTAAGTCAGGGCAAACAAAAAAATGATGTGTGTTGCGGTTGTGATATGCCCACTGTTAGCAATACTGCCCACTGAGCGCCACCCAAAGGCAGGAGTGTGCCTAGGGCAGTGGCGTAACCCTTGTCGGGGGCCTTGCACCCCCTGCTCAGAACCCTTGCACACTGCCAGCCCCCAAATAAACTGACTGTTTGTACAGTGTCTATGGAGAAGGACCTAAATTCGCCGCCTCAGAAAATGCCTCGGCACCCTTCTGCCCCCCATTTGCAAATGTCTAGTTACGCCACTGGCCTAGAGCATTTGTATGACAGCTGATGTATTCTAGTGGCAGTGGAATAAATAATAAAATAATACAGGGCTTTTATAAAGTGCCATTTCATCAAGATCACAGCGCAGTTGCCTATTATTATTATGCTGCTGTCAGGAAATTGGCACAATCATTACGCTTCATCTAGGTGTCTGATGGCCAAGTGCACTTAAAGGCAATATGAGTGATTTGCTAAACCAGAAAATCAAACCAATTATCAAAAATCAGATTTTTGCATGTCTGTAACAATAGATATCCTAACATACCCTACAAGTTATATGCCCAAAAGCAACCTAATAAGAACAAAATCAAATATTTTAGTAATTACTGTCCATACGGACACTTACTAAAACACATAATTTAATGGAAATTCATATTTTTGAACACTGCTGTTTTCTTACTCTTTTGTAAATTTTTCAGTTGTAAAAAAAACTTAGGAGAATTCTCGACTTATCCTTCACTTTTAAGGTATTCCTGCAAATTTCAAATATTTTGATTCTTTTGTCTGAATCACTGATAGTGGCTTTAAAGATCATAATATTTCCCATAACAGCTCCCCAAATTGCAATTAAGATTAAGTGCACTTGTCAATAATTGCATGATTGTTTAGAAATACTAGAATTCCAATCATAGTAATTACTTCTAGAATAAAATACACTTTCAATCTTAATAAATAAAGTGTTATCCGAAAATAAACGATCTAGGGAATTGGCAGTGATGCAGCAAAGTGGTGACACCTCTGGGCGGTGCCATTGGAAAGTATTTTATTTTTTTCAATACAGAAATTTGAACACATCTTTCAGACTTCTTTGAGGTCTTGATGTAGCGCATGTTGACTGAAAGTCAGTTAATGATGAAATTCACTGCGTCCCGTGCACAGAATGATTGAAAGTTCCGAGCTTGCGACTCTGCTATGCCATGCCATGCACTCGGGGTTGCTGGGTGCCCACTGCATGATCATGGGGCTGTTGTCATGTCCCTGTGTTGTTGAAGCTCTGCAACGTTCGCAACCGCATAAGCTCTAAACAGAGCATGACGAACGAACATGAAAATTGCTTACGGGACTGTCACAGTCAGAGGACTGGTGTTACACCAGTCCAAAATGTCCCTAGCCTGAAACATCCCTAGTCCAAAACATCGCTTGTCGAAACTGTTCCCCATTTGCAAAGGTCTGGTTACGCCACTGTCCAAAATGTTGCTAGTCCAAACTTAGCTCGTCTGAAAGGATGCTAGTCTGAAACATCGCTAGACTGAAACAGGCTCTAGTCTGAAACATCACTTGACAGAAACGTCGCTATCTGGATCTAGATAATGAGTTAAGTCGGTAGCTTCAACTTAATAGTTATACAATCGCCAACAAGAGAAGATATCAGTAACTTCCCACAATGCATTGCTTCCAATGGAGGTTTTTGTACAGGTACCGATGTGAATCGTTTTTTTTTTTTTTTTTTTTTTAAGGTATTCC
>JAMKCH010023442.1:0-19822 GCA_023653785.1 Ophioderma brevispina
GTGGTCTATATCGGATTTATTTAAAAATAATATAAGAGGCGATGACTGGCGAATTTCGTCAGTTCATTGGTTATAGGGTGGCTTTAACCTTCACCGCTGGGTCAACCTGCGTTCACGGTCAGTGAACCATGGATACATGGTGTCCCAAAATAAATGCCAACCTCGTATTTGGGCTATATTTTCAAATTTACTGAGAATTATTCAAATTTTATAAAGATTTTATGAATGAGGAACTAGTTGGTACATCTGTTCAATTTTTGTTGATATGGCTCAATGGTTTGAAAACAAAGGCCATGATGTAACCCTACCCCCCAAATTACCCCATGCCAAGTTTGCCTAAGAGCATGAAGAAGGTCACCTTGAAAAGTTGAAATAAATACCTTCAAAACTTAAAAATCGCCTGGTACTATCCTGTCTTTTGTGTTTTAAAATAAATTACTAAAATATTTGTCGTTATTGATTTATCACAGTCGTTTATCGTCTGGACAGTGTTTTCCTCTACTCAGATTTATAATAAAAACTTTGCGACTTGGCCAAACTTGTTTTATCTCCAGTGTGTCTGAAAAATCCGCATGAATATTGCAAATTGCAGCGGAGGGATTAAATACCAAATTAATAAAATAGTATGCATGTTGTGATGAATTCCTAGTTATGATATGACATTTGATAGAAACAACAACAAAACAAACAAAATAACAAACAAACAACAATACAGTAAACCACTGAAAATCAAACTGGAGTTACATCAAACACAGTGTCAGATGTCATGTGAACAGGAGTATTTACCTTATTTGTCAAGACATGTTTCTTTACATGTAAAAAAAAAAAAAAAAAAAAATTTAATTTGTTGACAAGGTTATGCTCGGGTATTGAACCAAACTAAAGAGGTAGGATAAAGAAAAAGAAAGAAAGAGACAGAGAAATTAAAATTAGCACCTGAGTATTTAAGCCTACTGATTGTGTATTCATCAATCAATAACGGAACGGCTAAAATTGTGGCTTACTTTACGTAATCGCCTTTGTTTCAAAAACCAATGAGCAAATAAGATGCAATTTGAGCGTATGTGGAGAAAAAGGATAGGCTTACGAATATATCGCAAAATTCCAAATTTTTAAGTAATTTTGAAATTATAGCCCCAACTGAGAGGATTGCATTTTTTTTTGGCACAGCTGTTGTATGTTTAGAACAATTTAAAATTCCGGGTCCAACCTGAAAGAAAACGGAGGAACGAACCGGCTAGCAACCGTTACTTGAGATTTGAAGCATATCCACAATACAAACGTTTGAAAGCTGTTGAATGCAATTAGGTTTCGGGGAAACACAGCGCATGAAGCTATTAAAATAGAAACGTTAATAAGAAAGTATCACAATATGGGGCTGGTCCTCCATGGGTACTACCTTCTTTGTCGCAAAAAGAAAAGAAAAAAGCAAATTGAATTCAGCTTGCATTTACTTGATTGTAATCATATTTTAAATTAGTGATGAAAAGGAGGAGAATGTCAAGCACTACAGGATTTCAAATAATCGTTTAGGAATGCAAAAAGGTATCGATGCAGAAAAGGTTTAATTATAATTTCTATAATCTGTGATGTACAAAAGAAAATAAAATCTGATTGAATTCTTATAACTATGGGTATAGCTTCGAATGTTTTGTGTCTATCGTTGTTATTAATCAGTCCCGGGCTATTGCCAAATATGAATGAAATAATGTATGGATCAGTTACATGGGTGCTCACAAAAAGAGATAATCCTATACACGTACACCCTCTCAGTAATATCACATCTGGCCTGATAGGGTGGCCAATCGAGCCAGCTCTCAAGGTCTGCATAATACGCTCTCTTGGTTTATTGTAAACATGAGAGAAAAGAGGGACAATGCACTGACTTTAAACAAGCCAGGGACGTGACCTCTCGAAACCCAATAAACTCCCGCCACAGGCTGGCATGTGACAATTACGGAATGAGTGTATAAGTAACAGCTATCTTGCAGAATTAGTATGAACATGGACATCATAGAGAGAAGGACAACCAACGCGAAAATTACCTAATTCGATTACCCCAGTCATCTCGACAAAAAGCTAGGCACTCGATTCGATGTGTATTCATGTGCATACACCGAGACCGTTTGTGATCTAATCTTCTTTGCCGAGGTCGATTCAGTGACTACGGGAAAATCTGTTCACAAAAATGTAATTTGAACGGGATGTTGTGACCTTTGACTATAGGGTTTTGGAAAGTGCACAGACATTCAATTTCCAATCTTTTTTGGCAAGTGTTGTTCATCAAATAGAGGAGGAATTCGTCAGAAAATCCCGAAAACCCATCAAAATCCGGCATTCCTTTGTGGAGCTACGACTGTAGAAAATAGGCTGCATTTTTGAGTGATTTTGTGACCCGTAATGCGGTGGGCGGCTTCAAAAACCAACCACCGGTTAGTCGACGGGGACGGCCGGTTCATTGCGGTTGTAACCGGTTTCAATATTTGGGCTAAAACAATGAAACTGGTTCAAACCGCCCTGAACCGCAGGTCAACCGGTGGTTGGGTTTTGAAGCTCGCCCCTTAAAAATCTTGTGAAAATAATATGAAAATGTTCCGATCACTTCCGACTGTTGAGAAATGGTGTTATGAAAGTTCAATGTACCTTGTAAACCAAGTATAAATTCTAAACGGTGCCCAAGCGCGCCCATACGTGGAATTCTAGTCGAAAACCCACAATTGTAATATTTTAACTTCCGGTTATGTTGAATTTCTTTACCGTTGTGGCTGTTTGATAGCCCGATACATGTCGAAACTGATTCCAAGCGTTTGTTCATCCGAATTATGAGTGTGATAAGTCATACTTTTATACCTAATTAAATGTATAAATTACGGATCATTAACCATGTCTCTCCGAAGGGGGGGGGGGTAGTTGTTACCGCTCTCTTCGATTCTGTTCGCCCTACTAAAACCCCCATTTTCCGGTGTCAAATGAGCTAATGTAATTGCAATTGACATTTATGTTCCGTTTCATGCCCCAAATCAAAAAAACACTACCGGGGTAGAGCAAAGTGTAAAGGGTGATACCAAAGTGGTGGAATATGGTGTAGCCCAACCCCCCCCCCCCCCATTTCGGGACGGGAAATTACTAACACGCCTAGTACGTCACCAGGAATATCACAAACATTGATTTTAGTTGCAATAGAGAGCAGGTGTTCCTCTTCCTTGATACCAAAATGAGTACCAACATACTTAACATTATTCATATTGACAGTCATAATCTCACATGATGGAAAATGTGTTAAGGTTACGATATTTATTTATTTGCCACTAAATAGCACAATATCAATGTTTCTTCCTATATATATGCAGTTGTGCATATTTTATTACCTTATGACGTCATAGTGACGTCATCAAAATCGATTCATCTTAATTTGAATTGAGCATTTTTTTTATAGGTGAGTATCTGAAGTCTGTTGACTCTCTTAATTACCTACACAAAAATATAGATTTCTAATCGCTGACCTTCACTTGGAAACCTGTTAAACTAAGGTAGAAAGCTAGCCAAAATATACCCAATCCCGTAATCAGCGAGCGAGGGGGTAGACGCCCCAATCTTAAAAGCCCCCCCCCCCCAAAAAAAAAATGAAAAGGGCTAAAAAGGCAACAAATATGGTTTATGTGTTTTTTGGTCGAAAAAAAGTTTAAAATTTCGGTAGAAAGTACCACTCTTGCCAAATTCGCCCCCGGCGAATATGAGGGTAAAAAGTCATCCCCCTAAACAAATCCTGGTTACCGGCCTAACTCTACCATTTTTAATCAGTGTACATTTGACTTGATTTCAAATTTACCTTTTGCTAACCTCCCCCCCCATTTTACAATGTGCCCCACATTTCCCAGCGGTTGCACCAAAAAATTATGATCTCGCACTCTTCAAAAATACGAAAACATCTTCAAACATTCTCCCCAAAACAGTATGATCACATTTTCTAAACGTATTTTTCTTGCACTACCATGACTACAGTTTTCATATTTTTTTTTCAATACCTATGTTGTCAGTAGTGTAATTTCTCCCCATGTTTCTTGCTCTTGGTCTGAAATTGTCAAAATTGTTTTAACAAATCCTTCCCCGTAATGCCCCGCTCCACTTCCAGGCACTTTCCCTCCTGCTGAGAGGGCACTTATCGCATTACCCTTAAGGCGGTTAAATTGGATGGGGGTAGGATTTAATAACAAAAGGACAACGTGATAGGTCTTTTTAAACTCGTGTGTGTTTTGTCCTCCCCTCTCTATTATGTCGCATGGTAAAAAAAAAGGAAAATGCAAATTATTCACATGACAGGTCACAGAGGAGCAAGGATAGGAGAGCGGAAATCTATGAGTTACCTGTGCACTTCAACGGCCGGGCAACGAACAAAAGCACTGCCCGCAAGTAATGCGGTGAGCACCTGCAGGGCTTGGCTTTAAAAATTTTCGCTCAATCAGGCGTGATAAGCTATTGAAGGCTGTAACTGTATGGGCATATTCTTCGCTCCTCTAATATGTCATAGACCATGTGCTAATTGTGGTTTGTAAAACATTGATGTCACCTCACATCGTGTAGGACTTAAATCATGTTTATGCACTATTTCCCTACGTCCCTTTTCGGAAATGACCACCAACCTGACTATCCCCAAAAATAGGGAGGTTAGCGTTAAATTTCTTATTAGCTCTAGGGGAAATTTTCCCCCTAAAACACGGTAGGGGTCTCTCCGTGATTTTTGAAAAGTGAACAAAAAATGCAGTAATGGGTTAGAGATACAAGAAAACCCAATGGTTGAATGAAGGACTTTTAGATCTGTGTGTGTCGTCCTCAGGACGTCCTCGGTTGTAATGATATTAAACTATGTTAAGTTTGCTTAAATCCGTTAATAATTAATTTCTTAGAGACAGTCCTTCATTCCAAACACTTTACGGAAAAACTCAATATCACATTGCGCTCTCCAACAAGAAAAACATTATATACTGATGCAAACCATAAAATGATTTGGGCACTTTGATGTGGGTCCGTCAAGGATGTTTCTCATATGATAAGCAATTTCCATTCAATCAATTTATTTACAAATTTCCATTATACATAATACATCAAAGGAAACAAAGATTTATACAATATTGATGATTACAGGCAGCCATCTCCTTACCTTAATTAATAGTTACATAATAATACAACCATGGTCAAAACATCATATTACTCAAGACTATACTACTTCGAATTAGTTTTTTGTATTCATTCTTAAACTGTTCAGCTGATTTTGAATTCTTCAGATGTTCGTGTATTAATTCCAATGGATTGATCCGCAAACGTTCTAATTGATTAATCTGAAAATCTTTTTAGATTGCCTATTGCGCCGATCATACCCATCAAATGAGATTGACATTGAAAATGTATGTCCTGTACATAAATAAACCTACTTCCAGGTGCGTGTTTACAAATTTTTAAAGAATGTCAATATCCTAAAATGATGGTGCGGTATAGCCTCTAAAATGGGTATTTGATATTATTGTAAACACCTTGTTTACGCATTCCCCATGTGTAGAATGCCCAGATTTTAAATAGAGTAAAATAGGGGTAGAAAATAAGCATTGTAAGCTACAACCGATAAAAATTATTTATAATAATAAATAATATAGGGCCGAGTATGGAACGTTGAGGAACCACACAGTGTACGTCTAACAAACTGCCATTTTCCCGTAGCTTAAATGGTTACGGTTAATCCATGTTTCACTAAGTTAAATCTCTGAAATGACGTTCTCATCAGTGTCAACATTTTCCATAGGTCGCAATCCTGATTTCCTCCAGTAAAATTTTTTCCGACTTTTTGGACAAGAAACGTCCTTCGATTATGTGTTTTTTTCAATAAACTTTTGTGTAAAGAAATCGTAAGGTTGTTCGTCTAAATATTTGTCCCGCGTTGGAGCTCACGTCCTTTGATAACAAGGGAGACTGCTTATAAAAACATCACATGAGCTTGTTGTTTGTAAGGCAAACACTTTTCACATTCATGCCCCTTTTTTTTCAAAAGTCTAATAATAATTTTGTTTGGTATTCCTTTTGCCATCTCCAAGCATTATTCTTTCACCTTTCTCAATTTGGGCACAATTGCTTCAGTATCACTCAGCACTATAAGCCTTTCGGTACCATCTCCAGAGAGAAGTGAGGCAAAATATGCAATCGCATGATTGATAGTAGTCATTAGATTGTGGGCCGGTGTGAAAGCAGTTATAGTCCGTTGGTAGCCAAGTCCGTGGGCTCATAGACGATAAAACGTAATAAAGCGTGAAACTAAATGTTGCGTAAAGATCAACTGAATCATTGCCCTATTGTTTCACCATTGTTCCCGGACTATGATTACCCCGGAAATGGTTCTTTCTACACATATCTAACCTTTGTAAAGAACTGAGTTGTCTCCCATGAGCGCAATTGTCGTAACAGGCGGGGGGCAGGGGGGCAGGTTCCCCCACCCTGACGACTTTGGCCGGGAAAAAGTTGAAAAATCATGCTAATCAGCCGTTTTTTAGCCCTTCTGACCGGGAAAAATGCCTTTTGATCCCCCTGAGAGGGAAATTTCCCAAGACGGGGAAATTTTGCCCCCCTCAGAGCGGGCAAGCCCGTTACGCCACTGCATAGAGAGTGTCCTCGCTAAACCATAGCAACATACATTTAACGGAATAAACCGTGACCTTGTAGACAGGCCATTTGGGTACAGTGCTGGAACAAACGATGCATACATACTCAATGGAGAACACAATTGACGATGGGTGGTAGGACAACTCAGTCACACAGACACTCTATTATAGGAACACCGGTACTGTCCTCTCGTATACGCGACATTTTCCTATTTTTCTAAAACCTATGGCCTAAATACAATATTTTTTACATGAAGATTTGCAAAGAATTGATGATTTTTTGATAAACAAATAATATAAGACATCAAAGTTTGATTTAATCTCAAACCGGGCCTTTAGGCCTTTAGAGACTTAACATTAACCAACTTAATACTTACTATCACTTGTAGGCCGCTTAGCGTATCATCCTAGCTCCCTGTTTGCACATTCAAACTCACTAATAACGAAACACTCACTAAGAGCCATTAAAGTCTCAATTTTCCCAGGCACAGTTCAGTAACTTTTCCTTCAACCTGTGTATTTTAGAAAATACTCCCACTGGTTTTTGGGTATGATACTGATAACCCATATCCACAAGGAGTCACTTCATGTCAATAATTTACAGTAACAACTCACTGAACTGTGTCCTTGGTGGATGAGTACATTGTAACTCATAGTGACTGAATCCCATGATCTACTTCCAGTCGCAGCGAAGCGATTTTCTGCTCATGAGGCATGCGTAATCCTTGATCTGGGTCAAAATCCGATATTGTTTTATGACGAGCGAACCTTATTTTTATGAATTATGATTAGCGAACCTTATTCATATTATGAATAGCGAACATTTTTTATTATATGATTAGCGAACCTTAATATTTCATATTATGAATAGCGTACCCTTTTTAAAATTCTGAAAAACAAAAAAACCCTTATTTTTTTTATTATGAATACCGACCCTACTTCATATTATGAATAGCGAACCCTATTTCTTAGAATACGACCTTTTCTCATTAATGATAGCGGACCGTTTCTATTATGAGTAGCGAACCTTATGAATTTAGCGAACCTTATGAATTGCGGGCTTGAAAAGCGCACATCGCCTCCTACTGGTTAACCAGAAAACACCTGCGTATACACACAACGTCAATATTTTAATTGTAAATGCGTACAAAAATCGCATTTCAGCGCCCTACATGGTAAACATCTGCACCAGGCTAGAATCCATCTTATAATCATATCCTTGCACGTGGTAATGTGCATTGCTGTTCTGGGGGTTTTATAGTGGGGACTGAATGAACAACGTATGTGTGTGCAAATCCGGATAAATTGTGAATTTTTAAAAATATTGTAAATGCTTGCACAGACTTAATCAAAAAATTGATGGAAGCACTGCACACCCCTTCATGGCCCCCCACTCTTGGATTTCCAAGTTACACAGGGTACATTAAAATGTTCCGATTGTCTGGAAAGCACACCATATGTCTGTCTGGTTACAAGGATTCCAAAAGGGATAGTTTATACTACCTGACTTATTGTTTAGGAATTATGGGGTAAAAACTGTAAACATGGTAAAAAGTCAATTTTTGGTTTATATAGGGGGGTGAAAATTAAAGTTCTTCCAAATTTTTTTGTAAAATGCGGTTCTAATTGTTTGGTTTAGCTCATAGCATGAAAATAGGAATAGTTTTTGACCATCCTTACGGTCTGTTTTAACCAAAATGGCGGAATAAAGTCACAGCTATTGGCAGCCATTGGGTTTCTATTGACCTGTGACCTTTTTTGTTGGATAACGTGAAACTAAGCAAACAGATATTGCAAACTATTCCTTTTTTATGTCAATCCTTTAAGCTATGGAAACAATTTACAACCACATATTAACTGAATCAAGCAACTTTTTAACTTTGACCATGTACAAACCAAAATTGACTTTCACCCATTTTTACAGTTTTTACCCCATACTCTCGGGAACTATAAGCCATAGATAGTGTAAACTAACCTTTTTGGATGCTTGTGACCAGACAACCCCTATGGCTGCTTTGTCGCATTTCTAACATATTAAATTTTTTGACCCCTGCAACCTTGAAACCCAATTTGGGGTCCATTAAGGGGGGTGGGCAAGTGCTTCCATTAATTTATGGATTATCAATGCCTAAAGTACTTGTGTGCAAAAATTACATTTATCCGAAGCGCAACACTCTTTCACATACATTCCCCTGCTATTAAGAAATCTGCCGTGCACGACAAAGGTTGATATAGCACCTCTCAATGAATGTCTATAGAAAACATAGTCCGGAGAAAACTTGGATAGAAACGTCCAAGTAGGTACTGACACTGGCGGATCTACATAGGGTCGTGCTCGGCGCACGCCCCTCGGTTTGGGAAGGTAGAACAAAAAAATTTTTGACATGATGGGGAAAAAGGACGGTGTTTTGGAACCTTTCTTTTCTCCTAATAAGGTCCCACTTCCCGAAAAATTTGCAATATCCAACATGTTTTGCGCCGGCATTCAATTAATTCATTTCTAGAATTCCGCGACACTTGACGGGGCCTATTTTGTTTTTTGTTTCCATGGAAGATGTTAACTGCAATGCCCTATTTCATCGACATTAATTATTAGCTAAGGCTGCCCGGGGGGGGGGTGCCTTGTATTCCAGGTGGATATCATGCTCT
This sequence comes from Ophioderma brevispina, assembly GCA_023653785.1. Taxonomy (NCBI): domain Eukaryota; kingdom Metazoa; phylum Echinodermata; class Ophiuroidea; order Amphilepidida; family Ophiodermatidae; genus Ophioderma; species Ophioderma brevispina. The sequence continues at coordinate 9,294 of JAMKCH010023442.1, forward strand.
GTACAAAAACGTGTAAATTACGGGTCGTTTCTTTGGAGACCAGGCGATTACTCGCGTACATTGTTTTAGGGATCAAAAATGCAAAATTAGGGTAATGCGTTTCACGTCGAAAAACGTGTTTAGGGTGTGATAAGTTTTGAATACTTGTATAAATCACCTTAAAATGGGAAACTATTGGTTGTTTTTGTTCCCCCGATTTCTCCTGATTTCACATGGTAAATTCCCCCGAGTGATTTTTATCATTTTCAGCCCTTTATTTCAGCTTATTGTTCTCTAGTGTCGGCGTCGTCGTCTCCTCCAAGCACATACAGCCTTTTAATTGAGGGAGTTTCATTTCTTTTTGTGACTGATCGTTACAGTATAATGTGCGCCAGAAATGGAATTAGGTCTGTCTCTAATTTTATGTCAATCAAAACATTCCTGAAATTCAGTGCGGGTTTTAGTTCAATGAATTCTGAATTGGCAGAAAAAAACTGTCAATAATAACGACATCAAGACAAGAACTCATTAATTCCAAAAATTTAGACAAACTTTAAAAAGACTTGAAATTTAAATGTTAATGGATTTAAATTGTAATTTAACATTTTAATTAGGACCAAGATTAAATGCCAACTTGATATAAAATACGAAACTTCAATGAAATCATGTTGATAATATTGTCCTTTATCAGGCCAGTGTTTGTTATGGCCGGTGGGGGGTTTTAGTTGGTAGGTTAAAGGCTATTTTTATGAATTTGCGTGTTTAGGGTAGCAAACTTATGTAAATACTTGTTTAGGGGTGTAGTTAACCCTGTCATGCAATTACTGTTAGGATAGTAAAATTAAACCAAAACACTTGTTTAGGGTAGCAAAATCAAACCCAAAGTACTTGTTTAGGTAGCAAAATACAACCAAATACGTGCTTAGGGGGTGATTCTGGCCAAGTGGAATACGCGCTTAGGGTACCGTTTTGGGAGGCCATACACGAGCATGATATCCACCTGAAATACAGTGGCCCCACCGGTAAGGTGATAGGGCATTAGAGGTTAGTTTTGGTTCAAGTTGCTTCCAAAAAGCCACCCATGTGGCCCAGATGTGCCTATATCATACTTTTGTTTATGGAAACACCATAAGCCAATTATGGCCGCTACGGGAAATTATATTTAAATCTAAAAAGGTAGAATCATGAACGGCACCATCTTTTTAGTTGGGGGTTTGGAGATTCAGATATGTCCCACATTTCATCATTTCAAGTCGCATATTGAAACAAATCCCAAGATGGCTGCGCCCCGCGGCGGACGGAATTTTAATTCTAAATCTAAAAATGCTAAATCATGAATGATACATCTTTTAGGGGGTTGTGAGATTCAGAATCTAAGTATTTTTAATGATTATATTTTTAATAAAAGTTTGGCTGAAAATCCAAGAGGGCCGCCCGCTTTTGTATGATATTCACTCTGCTTGTTTGACATGAGAAACTACTACAATAGCTCCTGCAGATTTGTGATACCTCCCTCAACGGCTATTTAAGAGTAGCCGTATTCCGCGTCCTGCATCCCCCAGCGGTCTCAATGAGATGTAAATAAAAACAAATTACTAGATGGTTTATAGGGAAAATAGATACAAATTATTTTTTGCTTTGTAACTGGCTACGGGCCTACCGTCCCGAACCCGAAGGTGGGGGTGGGGGACTTAGACTTTTTTCCGATTAAAAGTATAATTTCCCGGTGGCGGCCATATTGATGGGATTGGATACAATATGGGTGGCTTTTTTATTTTTAAAGGATGAAGTTGTCATTGTGTCTTTAAAATAAATTTTTAGATTGATTCTAATCTTCAACCCCCCCAAAAAAACCGAAAAATATGTACATTCATGGGTCTAACCTTTTTAGATTAAATTATAATTACTATAGTGACCAATATTGGATTGTGGTGGCTACAGGAGGCGCCCTTCTTGGTGCCCATCAGATAATAAAAAAAGCATGGTATAGGCAACATCTGGCCCAAACATCGGGGCCAAATTTGGATTACTTTGGAAGAACGTAGAACCAAAAAATCCCTACAGCCTACACTATTAATGTGTCATGAGGAAAGTGAACATTGCAAGGGTTCCGAGCGAATGAGGGGAAGGGTCGTCATGTAGCAACCCCCCCCCCCCACCCGCCCCAAACGCAGGAAGGGACCCCTCACGGCACTGGTCCGGTGTATGTAGCTGTGTTATTTGCAGCCAATTCTACGCCCCCTCGTTAAAAATATCCTGGATCCGCCACTGACTGATGCAATTTACTGCTTAAATGTATTCGCTGTAGACGTGCCACGTAATAGGACTTGTTTTCCCAGCAATCGGTCCAAACACATTAACATCGTGTGGGTTGGTATGTCCCAATGAACAGTTCTGTAGCATTTTCATCTAAAATTGATTTTCTTGATGATTTTTTATCAATAGGGACCATTCTGTTAGAAAATTGATGGGCGGTTGCAATTTTCGGGACTGCTTCGCCCTTCTCAAGGGGGGTTATTGTAAAATTTGTATATACATATTAAGTCAGGGAAAAATGTAAATCGAGTCAAAAATTGTTGTTTTAATGACATTAACATGTCGTTTCTCTATAAGGATTAGAAAAAAAGTCATATATTTTGCCTAGGGTCCGACCTTCGTTAAAGCGTATAGCCCCATAATGGTTCAAGAGTCATTTGGGAGGGTAAATTTATCCAATGCTCAGATGTTGTTGAACTGGTGATAAGTTGTTTGTATTGTTCACAGGGATCTCAAAAATTGTTATTTACAGTGTGTTGTGACATTTAGTTGGCTAAGTACATAGCAAAATGTAGCAAGGGTCTACATGGTATATGGGGGTCACCAAAACGTTCCTGGCGTGATCGCAATGTGATATCACCTTAAAACCGTTTAAAATGCATTTTCTGTTTCAGTATGACTAAAAGAAAATAATTTGACACACTTTCAACAACATCGGAGCATTACCCAAAGGTGACCTTGAACATTATGGGGATACTAACATTTTAACTAAAAGGTTGGACCAAATATATACTTTTTTTATCTTATGAGGAGAACGCGGAGTGTTAGTGTACACAATTTTTTTTTTTTTTTAAAACACAATTTGATCCAATTTCAATTTTTTCCCTGTTGGATGCTAAATTACCCATTGAAGGAGGGGGCATCAGTCTGAAAAATTGGCACACAACATTTTGACAGTTTGGCCCTATTGAAACCTAAGCAGCAACAAAATCAATGGTAGCATGAAATTCTACGGAGAAGTTACACACCAACCACACTAACGGGCATACGGTATAGAATACAGGCTCAACATGGAAGTTTTTGACATTCTCGCGCTAAAAACATTGTGATTTGTTTGGACCCGATTGCTGGGGAAACGAATGCTATGACGTGGTGGTACCTCTACAGCGAACAGACCACTGACCTCTCATATGGATAGGGGTTGGGCGTCCGTACTGTTTTTTCAAAGTTGATATCTATAGTAATTCAATACCAATCGTGTCACATCTAGTACTTTTCAGAGGATGGGCATGAATGAGGGGCATGGGCAGTGGGTGGAAATAAAATTCCACGCTAAATTTATTGAAACATCCAGGAGGCAATGGTTTGGGGTATAATAAAATAATAGGCTGTCTTTTTTTGATATTAGAGTGTATTGGTTCGCATGGCTACAGAGAGCATAGCTCTTTAGCCATGGCGCGTATGTTCAAGGGTATTATGCTTGATAGAGATTACTTTTACAGGGGAAGTTTGTAGGAGAGTTCTTGAGGTTTATGCACAGGTAAGTTAACAGAAGCATGATTGATTGAACTTTTAGTTAAAAAAAAAAATTTGATTGGAAAATTAAGTTTTTTTATATTATTTAAATTGTACTTTTCTACTCTAATCACAAGCATTGTTCATTTCCATATTTGCAATGAAAAAAGACCAGTACCCTGGCAGAAGATAGACATGTAGTAAAAGGTAAAGGGGGAAGGATCTGTGCACACAAGAACAGCGTGCCCATCTCTCTTGCAAACGCGAGTGGGCCAGACCTCCATCCATGTACAGTGCGCCATCTATAATTGGCTGAATATTGTTCAATTGTGAAAAGTGATTTATTAGTGACAGAGGAATATGTAAAGCGCTTTTGAGACGTTGTGTAAATTAGTTTTAAACGATCAGAGCTGGATCATTATCAGAAATAATGTGTCTTGTTTAGGCGTGGTAAGCCCGTTATTCGCTTGCAAGTCGAGCCCGCGAAGGATAGGCCATTTTAAAATGCTGGCCATAAGTTCCCTTGAATTTAAGCAATTTTATATTCAATATTTCATTTAATTCTGATCTGATAAAACAAGGCCACCAAATTCGGATTAATTGTTGGATATTTACATCTGTGAATATAAAATTTCAAAGCACAAAAACAGAATTTATTGAACGCTGTTATGCTCGGGTAAGCCATGAGGACAACAAAACATTTTTTTTTCAAAATTTGAGAAAAAGAAGGATCCCTGAAACACTTAATAAAAAAAAAACCAAGATCATCCCAAGAGGGAGAGAGACCTTTATCACCATTCACAAAAAAAATATGAAGAATGGTTCAGGAAATTTATTACAAAAGTAACAATTAGGGAGTAACCAATTAGGTGTGAATTGCGTTCTACCAATTTTATGGAGAAATTGATTGGTGCATATTGCTCGATGGAAGAGCTTAAAATAAAACGAACGTAACTGGGTTTCTATAGTGCATTTGAAGTTAGCATTATGAATTTGATTCCACTCCAATTCCTCAATGACATCTAGAGAATCAGCCCGTTTATTTTCAACCTCAATAATGGCCTGGTCCCTCAAGATGGAGTAAACATGCTTTGGAATTTTTTCTTCACCCACAAGAGAAGCTGAGATTTTTCAAAAACATTTTCTTGAATATTCTTGGGGTTTTGAAACCAGTCCAAATTAATACCATTTATTAAAGAATTATACTTCATTCTATCGCTAATGGGAATATCAAATTCAATAACTACATCTTCGAAAGGTTAACAAAATTATGACCATGGAAAAGATCAGAGATACAATGAATCCCTTTTTCATCCCAAATTGGATAGAAAAAGAACTTCTTTGTTTTCAAACGAACATTTTTGTTCCACCAAATTGGGTCTTGAAGGTGAAAATCAGACCAACCTAACTTCTCCTTGATTTTGTTTTTGTATAAATACCAAAGTTTAATACTTTCAATAAGCTGACAATTAGAAAGCGTATTCAAAACAGAATCAGGAGCATCGACCTCAACAAGACTGTCCAGTCAGGGTGAAAATCTTTCAAATTACAAATTTCTAAAACGGGAGTAGCCAGGATCGAGCAGCTGTTTAACCCAAATAAACTTTTGAGCCTGAGAAAACAAAAGGGGGTCAATCATTCGAAGCCCACCATTATCATAATCATTACATAAAATATCCGGTTTGACTCTGTCATTACCACCATTCCAAATGAACTTGTAAAAGAGATGATTCAACTTCTTGAAGAATATCTTACGTATATTAATACACAGAACCGAGAAAAGATAAAGAAGTTGAGGTAACAACAAGGACTTTATAGCAGTAATTTTACCCATAATAGATAAATTCCTATGTTTCCAGCAGTTAAGGGTTTGCTCAGTCTGACTAAGTTTGGTGATAAAATTAAGCTCATAAAGGGAATTCACGTTAAGAGAAAAGTTAATACCTAATGTTTTAAAAGTGTTGGATCGCCACTTAAGACCTGCATCCTGAAATGGAAAGTTAGTGTCTTTCAAAACTACCGATATGAATAGCTTCAGACTTGGAAAAATTTATCTTGCAGCCTGAAAAAGAAGCAAACTTATCAAGAGTGCTAAAAAGGGCCTGAAAAGACCCCAAATCTCCCTGTAAAAACATGTGGTGTCATCATGATCAACCTATCATCAGTCCACTGTTGGGACGAAAGCCTCAACATGTTTCCATGCTGGATTTCGGCCTACCCTTCCACGCTGGCCTAGTGCGGGTTGGAAGGGACTCTGGTACCTAGAGTAATGTGTGCAGGTAACAGACCCGGGATGGTCCCCTACTCTTTTCGATAAGGTTTGCAACTTTTTACGTGCTCAGGAATGACTTCCCTGATACACGGGACCAACAGCTTTACATGACTTTCCGAACCATGAGGCGCCGGACACCCATTGCATACACCTGCACATTTTACGCAATGGGTGGGAGCGAGGAGAAATTCCATAATCACACTGCTGCGCAATTATGCAATTTCCGACCTTATTATAGGAACTATTTGAGTATGACCAAGAAACCCGACTCTCGCGGAGCTCGAACCATGGCCGCTCGGTCGATCTTATACTCTGCCGACGGTTCAGCGCCTTAGACCGCTCGGCCACCTCGCCGCTGTCATCTGCCAGCAAATTAATCTTTTTTCAGTGTTGCCCACTTTAATACCTTTGATACTATCACTACCCCTAACAGCAAAAGCAAAAATTTCAATTGCCAGAAGGAATAAAAAAGGTGATATAGGGCAGCCCTGAAATATCCCACGAGACATACTAATAGGACTACTAAGAAACCTATTATTTATAACATAACTTTTTCTTTCATTATAAAAGGTTTTGACCCATTGAATAAAGTTATCACCAAGTTTGAATCGGTTTAGAACCTCAAATAGAAATCCATGTTCAACACTATCAAATGCCTTTTCGATGTCTAGCAAGATAATTGACCCTGGAATATTCTTAATTTCAGCATACTCAATCAGACCAATAATAGTATGAATGTTACAATCACTATTCCTACTCTTCATGAAAACATTTTGATCGTCATGAATAAGCTCATCAAGAACGAGTTTAAGCCGATTATCCATGGTTTTTGCAATGAGTTTATAGTCAGTTGTCAATAAAGAAATGGGGCGATAATTTTTAACAAAATTGGGATCACGATCCTTTTTGGGGAGCAAAGTAATAACGCCATTTCTTTGGGATGAAGATAAAATCCCATTTTCAGAATTTTAAAGAAGCAATTAATAAATCGGAAATGTCATGAAAAAATACGATATAAAATTCCACTGGAAGGCCATCAAAACCAGGAGATTTATTATGGGACATGGATTTCAGAGTCAAAAGCAACTCTGCCTTAGAAATAGGCCTGTTCAAAGTCTCTTTATTATACTCAGAGAGACGTGGGATATTAAGTTGATCCATAAATGAACAAGCTGGCGCACTGTAGTCGCCGATTGAAACCACAGGAAGTTGCATTTTGCCCTGCGCAATATGGCTACACTTTATGGTCAAAGTTAAAGGAATTTTGTATAACAATAGAACATCTGTGTGGAATATGTGAACCAGCAGGTGTACGCAATGTTTCCCGCCATATTACGAAGGGCAAAAAGCAACTTCCTGTTGTTTCAATCGGCGACTCAGACCCGCTATCTATGTGTAGAGGTCAGTGGAATAGACCAGGATTTCACCGGGTCACCCTTGGGCTGTTTAAGTTACTGTGGTCACAGGTCACATATTAAGGGCGCGCCATTTGATATGCAGGTGGCATGGAATTTTATTTTTAAACTTTGCCCACTAACGAAAGTGAGTATATAAATGTCCCACTGATGATTAAAAAAACATTTCCCCATGGGCCCACCCATCTCTATAAGCAAAAGTACCCAAAACACTGGTAAAAAAAAAAACAATGGCCGCCTTTGCTGGCCGAAAAAAAATCTGACCAGACACAACTTCCATATCCCAGGATACCTAATGGTGCGCCCCTAAAGGCATTAAATTTCTAAAATGCTGCAATAAAGTTATGCAATGTCAAAACTCTTCCTCGTCCAAAGGAGTAAAAATATCAATGGCCACGTGTCCATAGGTTGCCTAATTAACAAGTTACAGGTCAAAATATATAGCTCAAAAGATAAATCTTTTGTACAGGGTCAAAATTTCAAAATGTTTCCATTTAATTTAAATAAGGATAGCCCCATTATCTGATTATATTAATCTTGAAAGAAGATTTTTAAAAGATATAGTTTGCTATATCCACAAGGTACATATTTAATGCTATGACGTGAATATGGTTCAAGGCCACATAGACAATAGGATTTATTAAGTTTCAGCCATATTTAAACATCACGATGACATCATAGATAGAGCAAAGTGTACCTTTTAAGAATCCTCATGTCAAGAAAGATAATGCAACTAAAGACCCCCCCCAAAAAAAGTAACGCAGCATGTCTAAATACCCCATAAGTTACAAACCATTGGTCTATGCACAAAAACATAAAATGATATCAATAGTCAATTTTTCTGTAAATTGTGATGCCCTTCTTGTCCCATTGTGATCAATATCGCCAACACAGTGTCCATTTTACGAAGATCTGTCACATTTTCAAAGTTGCACCTGAAGGCATTGTTACAAGTTCACATTAACAATAATGCATTACGGAAAGTGACACACACTTCACACACCAATTCTCTCAAAAATGATCTTTCCTCCATCTGAGGCACCCTGCCCATCGAAATCTTGCAAAAGTACAAGTGGAAAGCTACTCCTATTAAAGTGACAGGAGGAGGTTTTTTTAGGATACGAATTTCTCTCAAATTTCACTGGATCGGTTGAAGACCACCTACCGAGAACGTTTCGAAGAAGTATTGGACAAACAAGTACAAAAGAAAACAGCAAACCTTGTTTTGAACTTGCCTGCTATCGTATTCATTCCCCATAGAAGACCATGCTTAGACTTTCTGTAAGTACTTAACCATCATCTTATTACATAAAGACGATGTATTCGGCTTATTCACTTCAGGTGTGATCTAATACATTGGTAAGCATTCCAAATATTTAAAAAAACCGGGGTTCGAGAAAAATTGGGGGCGCTGCTTTCTGGAAATCTCCTCATGTCTTTTTAATGTTAGTGCTTGATTGAATCAGAATGATTGTATGGTACAACCATATTCACCCCATATATGGTAAGATCCGTTTAAAAAAAAAACGGAAGAAAGCGGTCTTTCACTGATTGGCAATCAATATGGCTATACTGCTTATTGCAACTTTTAAAAAGGGAGATATTTTCTTATAATGGGTATTGTGTTGGCAATATTGATCGCAATGGGGAAAGAAGGGTACCACAATTTACAGAAATAACCTAACTATTGATATCATTTTATTTTTGAGTGCATAGACCAATGGTTTGTAGCTTATGGGATATTTAGACATGCTGCGTTACTTTTTGTTTTTTGGATCTTTACTTTCATTTTCAAGTTATGGCCTCATTTTTAGAGGGCTCCCGAAATGCCGCGTGTACAAATTTAGTACAGTAACATGTTATCAGTGTAATTAACAAACCAGAATCCAGAAAAACGAGACAGGCAAAGAACTTTCTTTCATGATAGAGATATTGAAGCACAAAATTATAATATTAATCATGAAAGAAAATTGTTCCAAAAGGTCTGACCTTTTACCTTTTGCCAACTAAGGTGTATCACTTAAATTGAAACCTGGTTTTGGTGTGTATTTTTCAATATCATTTTTGTTTTGCCTTAGTTAATAGTTAAAAACGAGTTCATTCCAAACCTTGAAGAATTCTAAACAGTCGAAATAGAATTGCACTTCTTGTTGCATTAATCATAACTTAATAACTGGCCTGTGTTACTCATTGGGGCATTTATTACCATTTATCCACCATTGTGTAAAGCACACATTAGGTAACCCACTTGAAATTTGCGCTTCAATAACCAAATCAATAGAATCTTGTACAAAGGCAAATCTGACGAACTTTATTTAAATGAGTGCAGATATTGATTGCCTGAACCAAAATGAAAAATTCAAAATTCCCGTGAAAGCTATTTAAGTGTACTTTTGAAGTATTTACAATCTTAAGAGCTACCTTACAAAATAAATGCAATCCTCACAGTTGGTGCTATAATTTCAAAATTACTGAGAATTATTCAAATTTTATAACATATTCTGAATGACGAACTTGTTTCGTACATCCTGTCCATTTTTTGTCTGATACGGTTCACTAGTTTTGAAAACAAAGGCTATTATGTAACCCGCTGTCAAATTACCCCATTCCAAGTTTGTGTTAGATCGATGAAGCAGGTTCACCTTGAAAAGTTGAATAAAATGTCTTTTAAATACAAAATCTCTGGTAGTTAGGCGACGAAAAAAGAAAAACCCTGTTTTACGGTGCTGAGCGGACCCTTTCGAGTAGGGTCAGGCGGTTCGGGCTGAAGTTTTGTCTTTTTTTAATTTTTTTTCTTTTCTGGAGCTCAAAATTGGCCTAAAATAGCCCCAAAATCTGAAAATCAAGAGAAAAAATGAAAAATTTTTACGAACAAATTTTCTTAAAAATATTTGCCAAAAATTGATAAATATGGGCTAAAAACAGGCTGATTTTACATGATTTTTGGAAAAACTAAAAAAAAAAAAAATTCTGCAAAACTGAAAAATAAGGGTCGGTCGGGCCCGTAAAACAGGGTTTTTTATTTTCGTCGCCTTAGCCTGTCTTTTTTTTTAAATGTTGAAATGTTGCGAGATATCTGTACGGCCTATCCT